>SJYC01094490.1:0-10219 GCA_006408675.1 Madoqua kirkii
TGAAATTAAAAGACGCTTCTCCTTGGAAGAAAAGTTATGACCAACCTAGATAGCATATTCAAAAGCAGAGACATTACTTTGCCAACTAAGGTCCGTCTAGTCAAGCTATGGTTTTTCCAATGGTCATGTATGGATGTGAGAGTTGGACTGTGAAGAAGGCTGAGCACCAAAGAACTGATGCTTTTGAACTGTTGTGTTGGAGAAGACTTTTGAGAGTCCCTTGGACTGCAAGGAGATCCAACCGGTCCATTCTGAAGGAGATCAGCCCTGGGATTTCTTTGGAGGGAATGATGCTAACGCTGAAACTCCAGTACTTTGGCTATCTCATGTGAAGAGCTGACTCATTGGAAAAGACCCTGATGCTGGGAGGGATTGAGGGCAGGAGGAGAAGGAAACGACAGAGGATGAGATGGCTGGATGGCATCACTGACTCGATGGACGAGAGTCTGAGTGAACTTCCGAAGTTGGTGATGGACAGGGAGGCCTGGCATGCTGTGATTCATGGGGTCACAAAGAGTTAGACATGACTGAGCGACTGAACTGAACTGAATGTAATTTTTCCCCAATTTAGCTATTTATAAACACGTCTTCTTCCTCCTTTTAAATTATGTTATATAGAGTTTAAGGCAACAAATGTGTTTGTTGTAGATGCTCAACGCATTCAGTTAGGTATGTGGATAAAACTCTTGTGTCCATACCACAGTAAGGTGCAGTAGGGCCTCATGGGTAATCTTGCCCAGTGTCAGTGGGTTAATCAGTAGAGCAGCAGCAAGAACATTGACTTTTCTGGCATTTACTCTTTGCAACTGACTTGTTTTTCTCCATTGTATGACCCAAGGCCTTAATCCTTTGCCTCAGTTGAGTTATATATCCACTACATCAGTGCATAGTTAGAAAGGTTTTCTATAGGTTTCATGAAGTTTTGAAGTAATGATAATACTAACTTTTTTTCCTAGAAGATTTTGACATTCTTACAAGGTTGTGTGGCTTGGAAATAGTTAAGGGGGAAAAAGAAGTAGTTAAAGAAGATAGGCTTCCCTGGTGGCTCAGACGGTAAAGAATCTGCCAGCAATATAGGAGCCCTGAGTTCAGTCCTTTGCTCAGGAAGATCCCCTGGAGAAGGGAATGGCAACCCACTCCAGTATTCTTGCCTGGGATATCCCACAGACAGAGGAGCTTGGCTACAGTCCATGGGGTGGCAAACAGTCGGATACGACTGTGTGGCTAACATTTTCACTTTAAGGAAAACAAATCCCAAATAAAAAGTCAAGATCCCACACAGAGGACAGAGGCCTGTCTTATAAAGAGGCGTAGTCAGGTACACCTCGGTTCCCAGGGCATGTCCACCATGGCAGTCTTAGGGATCCGCTGCTCCCATGTCCTCTGTAACTAAATGGGTTCCTGGAGTATGACTGGAGATCTGACCTAGTGAAATGCACCAAGTAGTGTCACCAAGCCTGCTGAAGCATGAGCCTGGCGTTTCTCAAGTCGATGTAACAGAATCTGAGCTGTGCAGGCTGGAGGCTGGGCCAGAAGGCTATCTGGTAGCCAAGGGCACTGCCAGGGCTTTAGAATAACAGTACAAGGTGGTAATCGGATGCCATCCCACCACATTTAGCCAGTTAATCATCTCAGTCATCCATCTTTTTTTCATTAACATGGAGGAATGACGTTTTCTTTGGCCACTCACTTTGCCCTTTCAGGTTATACCAATATTATGCTGTTCCAAGTTTTTCCTCTATGTCTCATAAAACGCACCCAGTTCTAGTATCTTGTCACTGCAGATGTCAGTGTGAACACTGGAATGGGATGGCCAGGTCACTGTAGCTCCCAGAGTCAGCAGGAGCATCTGTATAAGAGCAAATCTTTAAGCAGTTCCTTTGGAGCTTCCTTAAGGCTGCATGTTCACGGAGATGTGAGACAAATAACCACATGATCCAAGGCAGGAGCCTACCTTCCTAAACAGTATCCCTTACTGTTATCTCAATCATCCATTTATTTCAGCCTTGAAGGAGGTTAAAAATGGTAGGATTATTTGCACATATGCATATGCGTGAGCAGTCATTTATGTGCTCAGTCATGTCTGACTCTTTGCGAGTCCATGGACTGTAGGCCTTCAGCCTCCTCATCCATGGAGTTCTCCAGGCAAGAATACTGGAGTGGGATGCCATTTCTTCTTCCAGGGCATCTTACAGACCCAGAGATTTGAAACTGCATCTCTTGTGCCTCCTGCACTCTGCATTGGCAGGCTGATTCTTTATCACTAGCGCCTCCAGAAAAGCCCAGGATTATTTATTTTATGTCTCAAGGTTAAAAATTCAACAGAGTATTCTTCAAAATACCAAATCAATCAGACTTAAACACCAGGGGAGCCCAACCACATTGCAAGTCCATACCACCTCCAGGGATGTACTCCTTGCACAAGTACAGAAACACAAAGCCTGGGCAAGGAATGATATCAAAGACCTCTGTGCAAAGAATATATTGTACATATTATTTTGTCCCTGGGCTCTACCTCAACATTTGACACCTACATAGCAGACTTCATATAGAAGGGATTAAGAATAAAGGCTTTGGCGCTTATAGTACTTACAATTTTTTTAAGGGGACACATGTTTGAGAGAGAGGACCATTTTAACAAGTATTTGTTGCTGTCATGTTGCAAATGTCTTTTTCCTCAACTTTACTTCAAATTCTATAGTTGAATTTTTTATTTTTATTTTTTATATAGTTGAATTTTTTGATGGAAAACAAGACGCAAGAGGTTCTGCTTGTGGAAATAGAAAGGAGTGTACATGAGGGGCAGAGTGTGTTTTGCTTGGCAGTTATTGTGCTACCGTTTTGTTTTTGTTTTTAGTGCTGGAGGGCAGCAAATTGGCAAGTAAGGCTCTAGTTAGCTTCATACTGTATTTACAGCCAGTTCAGTTCAGTTCAGTTCAGTCGCTCAGTCGTGTCCAACTCTGCGACCTCATGAATCACAGCACATGAGGCCTCCCTGTCCATCACCAACTCCCGGAGTTCACTGAAACTCACATCCATCGAGTCAGTGATGCCATCCAGTCATCAACTATGGGTTAAAATGTCTGTGATGCATACAGAATTAGCACTCAACTTCTGTTAAGAATGAAACCTTAATGTCTAATTTCAAACATTCCCTGAATATACTTCCTCTGTCTAATCATACGTTAACTTCCAGCAACTTTTATAAAGTATACACAAATGGATTATTAGGAGAAAAAACAAAGGTTTTGGAATCAGATATTCTGTGTTTAGCCCTCACTAACTGTGTATAGTCTTAATGAATCTCTAGGGCCTCAGTTTCCTCACTTGCAGGACGTGAATAATAACGGCACAAACATACACAATTACTGTGATAATTGCTTGAATTAGTACATGGGAGGTGCATGGTCAGTAAAAGTTAGCTGTTGTTTGGGTTGTCTTGAATAGCTAGGATCCATTGTTTTGGGGGGTTATATATTGGAGAAGGCAATGGCACCCCACTCCAGTACTCTTGCCTGGAAAATCCCATGGATGGAGGAGCCTGGTGGGCTGCAGCGCATGGGGTCGAGAAGAGTCGGACATGACTGAGCGACTTCACTTTCACTTTCCACTTTCATGCACTGGAGAAGGAAATGGCAACCCACTCCAGAGTTCTTGCCTGGAGAATCCCAGGGAGGGGGGAGCCTGGTGGGCTGCCATCTATGGGGTCGCACAGAGTTGGACACGACTGAAGTGACTTAGCAGCAGCATATACCCTGGGAAAACATGGCTTTAGTTCACCTGTAACAAAAGAGATCAGTCCTGGGTGTTCTTCGGAAGGAATGATGCTAAAGCTGAAACTCCAGTACTTTGGCCACCTCATGCGAAGAGTGGACTCATTGGAAAAGACTCTGATGCTGGGAAGGATTGGTGGCAGGAGGAAAAGGGGACAACAGAGGATGAGATGGCTGGATGGCATCACTGACTTGATGGACATGAGTCTGAGTAAACTCTGGAGTTGGTGATGGACAGGGAGGCCTGGCATGCTGCAATTCATGGGGTAGCAAAAAGAGTTGGATAGGACTGAGTGACTGAACTGAACAAAGGAGAAAGAACACAGATTATATCTTTTTTTTTTAATGTCCAAGTCTCTAGATCCGTGATTCTCCAAGTCTGGGCGGGGACCTCTGGAAATCCCCTAAGAACCAAGACCCTGAGATCTAAGTCCTTAAGGTCAAAACTATTTTCATAACAGTAAACTGTTATGTGCCCTTTTCACTCTTGTTTTTTGGAGGGCATACAATGGAATTTTCCAGAGGCTACATGCTATGTGATGATGTCATCACTGAGTTCATGGAATGTGTGCTTGTACATTCTTGTGCCTTTTTTACAGTCCTCAGGCATCATTTCCAACACTGTAAATAGCAGTAGCTATAACCACATAAACCAATCCCTCCAGGATACTCAGTCACTTTTAAAAGTGTAAAAGGTGACCCAAAAGTTTGAGAACCTCTGCTAGATTATCTCACGTTAAAGTACCCCACTCCCTCCTCCATTTCAAAATCTGTAATCTCGGTCCTTAATTTTGAGACTCTGCTTGGGCTTTGACTCCCAAGGTCAAGCCCCTGAAGCTGCTCTGCCTGCATTTTGTCCTCATGTGTTTCAGGCTGTCTGGGTCCGACCTGCCGGGTGACGAGTGGCTGTGGGATTTTGAGAAGCACGGTCATCGCCGTTCGGTGATTAGAAGAGTCAAGAGGTTCCTGAGCGCTCACGAACACGCCTCAAGCCCCAGGAGGAGAACTACGGGAGGCAGGCCAGCGACAGCTCCATGTTCTTCCCCCCGAGCAACCTCAGCCCAACCAGGGACCTGCTGGATGTGCCTCCAAGAAGCCCCCACCGTGCTTCGGCTGCTGGGAAGCACCCCCAGTCTCCAAAGGGGAGCCCCAAGCTGCACTCCAGCCTGGGAGAGCTGTCCACCATCCGAGAGACCAGCCTGAGTCCACAGTCCAGCGTGAGGGGCTCCCCCACCAAAATGCCGCAGGTGCCCGAGGTGTTGGTCACAGGCACCAAAGCCCTAGCGCCTGTGGCAGAGCGCGACCACCATGATTCCACGGCCTCCATCCAGAGCTCCGACTTCACGGGCGTTCAGCCCAGCAGGCCTGGGCAGCAGGAGGACCCTGTGCGGTCAGTCCCGTTCTCCTTCAAGAAAGGGGTGCCTTCTAGGGACCCTCGTTCCCAGACTGTTCCAGCCAAAGCTGAGAAAAACAGCCTCAGGTCTGCCTCTGAGGAGGACCCTCATGAGAAGGACAAGTCCCCCCAAATGTGGAGGCTCCTGGACTCCAGCCGTACCTCCTTGGCAGGCCTGAGTCTGGATCCCATGAACCCTGAGCCACTTCCTTTACTGGACCCAGAAACATCCTCAGAGACCAGTGGAATCACCTTTGCGGCTGGTTCTCGAGTCTCTCCTGATGTGCTATATTTAATGGAAAACCTAGATACAAAAGAAACGGATATTGTAGAGTTCAACAATGAGCAGAAAGAGGAGTCTCCCAAGGGAAGGCCAGAACATTCTAGGACCTGGTTCTAGCCTAGATTCTTACTTCCCCAAAAGTTCAGGCAGTAGTTCCAGAACATACCTGGGTGCTGGTCAATTTTTTTGAAATGATCATACTGTGTAAGCTACTTAAAACTTTGAAGGGCATTATGATACTGACATTATGGGAAGATCAAATACATTCATGCTATCTACCACAAAGTGACTTTCAGTTACACAGACCACAGTGATGTACCTTAAATAAGGAATCATATAAATTCATAGATTGTTATCAATTATAAATTCATAGATTGCCTTATGAATTCATAGACTGTTAAACTGTGAAAAAGGCTTTATAGACCCCAGTCTGATCCCCTAATTTTGCCAAAAGGGAGATGAATAATTCTCTCTTCCCTTTTTTCCCCCTTTGTTCTTTTCTTCAGTTATAAAGACAGGGAGAGGGATCATATGATGCTTCAAAAGCCCCTTCCTAATGCTGATTTTCCTGTGTGAGGCTTTCTAACCATCTTTATCTGCTTTCTATAACTATCATCATTTCCTAATTCTTAAGTTTCATCAGCATCAGAAAGCTGCATCTCCCTTCAATTTTCTTTTCAATTTTCAGGACTTTATTTTCCTCTCATCTGCCTTTATTTCCTCATCCTTTTATCCTTCTCATCCCCCTAGTGTTTCCCCCTCCCCCGTGACTCTATTCCACCCCCCACCCCAGCTTTCAGGTTGTAACCTTTTCTCCAGCTGACTTTGTTGCTTACTTCCTGCCATGATTTTCAAGGAGGTTTTGGTAGTTTCCTTCCCACCAAGCAATTGAAGTGTCAGCAAACCCAGCCTGACTTCTCCCAGCCTCGCAGGAAGGGGCGTGGGAGCTTGCTGTGTCCCGACCACCCCCTCTGCGTGGTGGCCATCTCCTTCTTCAGCCTCTCTTAGGTCCTGAATACTGAAGAAGCAGCGAAGCCATGAAAACTGCATAGCCAAATGCTTCAGAAGCAAATAACAAGGTTTGAAACTGTTCCGCTCAGACTCTTTAAGTAAAAATCCCCATTATGTCACAACACAAGACCAGTTACTGTGTCTGGCAGGTTGTCTGGGATGAAGTAGGGTATTGGAGCTGGAAGGTTAAGGAAGTCCAGGATCACCATGGGAAGGGGACGCTGACTAACTTCCTCCAAGGAGTTCTTGGTCTCATCGCTGGGGGCTCCCAACTTTGCCCAGAAGGCCAAGAATGCTGCTCTATTTCTGTCATATGATGAAGCTTGACTGCAAGCTTAAGAAACAAAATAATCCTAACTGCTACTACTTACTGAGTGTTCACAAGAGCATGTAAAGTTCACAGATAATCCTACTAATCCTCATAGGAATCTCATGAATTGATATACTATTATCTCTATTATTATTATTTTTTGACCTTATTCTCGAGTCTCTCCTGATGTGCTGTATTTAATGGAAAACCTAGATACAAAAGAAACGGATATTGTAGAGTTCAACAATGAGCAGAAAGAGGAGTCTCCCAAGGGAAGGCCAGAACATTCTAGGACCTGGTTCTAGCCTAGATTCTTACTTCCCCAAAAGTTCAGGCAGTAGTTCCAGAACATACCTGGGTGCTGGTCAATTTTTTTGAAATGATCATACTGTGTAAGCTACTTAAAACTTTGAAGGGCATTATGATACTGACATTATGGGAAGATCAAATACATTCATGCTATCTACCACAAAGTGACTTTCAGTTACACAGACCACAGTGATGTACCTTAAATAAGGAATCATATAAATTCATAGATTGTTATCAATTATAAATTCATAGATTGCCTTATGAATTCATAGACTGTTAAACTGTGAAAAAGGCTTTATAGACCCCAGTCTGATCCCCTAATTTTGCCAAAAGGGAGATGAATAATTCTCTCTTCCCTTTTTTCCCCCTTTGTTCTTTTCTTCAGTTATAAAGACAGGGAGAGGGATCATATGATGCTTCAAAAGCCCCTTCCTAATGCTGATTTTCCTGTGTGAGGCTTTCTAACCATCTTAATCTGCTTTCTATAACTATCATCATTTCCTAATTCTTAAGTTTCATCAGCATCAGAAAGCTGCATCTCCCTTCAATTTTCTTTTCAATTTTCAGGACTTTATTTTCCTCTCATCTGCCTTTATTTCCTCATCCTTTTATCCTTCTCATCCCCCTAGTGTTTCCCCCTCCCCCGTGACTCTATTCCACCCCCCACCCCAGCTTTCAGGTTGTAACCTTTTCTCCAGCTGACTTTGTTGCTTACTTCCTGCCATGATTTTCAAGGAGGTTTTGGTAGTTTCCTTCCCACCAAGCAATTGAAGTGTCAGCAAACCCAGCCTGACTTCTCCCAGCCTCGCAGGAAGGGGCGTGGGAGCTTGCTGTGTCCCGACCACCCCCTCTGCGTGGTGGCCATCTCCTTCTTCAGCCTCTCTTAGGTCCTGAATACTGAAGAAGCAGCGAAGCCATGAAAACTGCATAGCCAAATGCTTCAGAAGCAAATAACAAGGTTTGAAACTGTTCCGCTCAGACTCTTTAAGTAAAAATCCCCATTATGTCACAACACAAGACCAGTTACTGTGTCTGGCAGGTTGTCTGGGATGAAGTAGGGTATTGGAGCTGGAAGGTTAAGGAAGTCCAGGATCACCATGGGAAGGGGACGCTGACTAACTTCCTCCAAGGAGTTCTTGGTCTCATCGCTGGGGGCTCCCAACTTTGCCCAGAAGGCCAAGAATGCTGCTCTATTTCTGTCATATGATGAAGCTTGACTGCAAGCTTAAGAAACAAAATAATCCTAATTGCTACCACTTACTGAGTGTTCACAAGAACATGTAAAGTTCACAGATAATCCTACTAATCCTCATAGGAATCTCATGAATTGATATACTATTATCTCTATTATTATTATTTTTTGACCTTGGCTATGGCAGTCACACTTATTTTTTAGTTTTTTTAACTCATTTATTTTTAATTGAATGATAATTGCTTTACAGAATTTTTTTGTTTTCTGTCAAACATCAACATGAATCAGCCATAGGTTCTATTTTTTACCTATTTTTATCTATTTTTAAAAGGAGTCTTTCATTTCTTAATTTTAGTTGTTATTCTCTTATTGAAATAATATGCCTTAGACCAATGCTTGTTTGCTTGCTTTCTTTCTTTTTCTTTTTTTTTGACTGCATGTCATGTGAGATCTTAGTTCCTGGACCAGGGATTGAACCCCAACCCCCTGCAGTGAAAACCATGGAGTCTTAACCACTGGAATACCAGGGAAGTCCATTTTAAAGATGAAGGAAACAGAGGCTTTAGAGAAATAATTTGACTAAAATTACCAAACTAGGAAATGGCAGGGCTCAGATTCAAGCGCAGGTTTCTCTGACTCAGAGCCCACATTCTGGTCCAGCATGCTCCATCCCTGATGCATGCTCATCCCTGTGGTCTGTAGGGCCCTGAATCTGCCAGGACTTTGCCCAGAATTCTGGAGGATGCCCCACGGGAATTGAGCATAAGACTCTCCAGCTGCAGAGGCCTGTCCCGGTCCTCCCCATTGAAGTCTACCTTGACCTTTTATGTATGCACACAGGAGGGCAGTGTTCCAGCATGAAGCCTAGCCATGGTCCTCTTCATTTCTGAGGACAGAAGAAAATTAGCAGAACCCTCACCTCCCTTCCCCAACTTCTCCCAACAAGTAATGTTATATATAGAACATTTTTACAAGACATGGCACCCAATGGGCCACCCCAGCTGCATGACAGCAATGACATTTACTTGAACTAACTTTTTGCAAAGGGCTAAAAGGTCATAATATTGGAAGAAATGGTATCCATTGATGGTTCTCTATATTGGTCAACAGTGTTACACCTGGGAAAAGTACCCACATTCCTGAAGCATTATCTACAGACTATGAAGTCAGGACCCAATGCAACACGCCTATAACATGGGAACCCTAACCTTTCCCACACTTTTCTTTACTTACTTGTTTATTTGGCTGAGTCTGATCTCAGGTGCAGCATCCAGCTTCTCTAGTTGCAGAGCTTAGGCCTCTCTCTAGTTGTGGCACGTGGGCTTAGATGCCCACGGCACATGCGATTTTAGTTCTCCAACCACAGATGGAACCCAAGTACCTTGCTTTGAAAGACAGGCTCTTGCCACTGGACCACAAGGGATGTCCCTCTTCCAGTCTCTAAAGGCTATTTTCTTGGATATTTCTATTCGAATCTTCAATTCTCTTCTCTTTGGCTTTATCTATTGCTCAAATTCAGATAAGCTTCTACTTAGCCGCTTTTGAAATATAATCAATTTCTGTCCCTAAATCCAAGGTGATAAATTATACACAACTAGAATCATACATTTTGTGGAGGACTAGGAGGGTTCATTTATCTCTGCCTCTCTCCAACCTTTATACACCTTTGTCCAAAGAATTATTTAACCTCCTCAGTATTTCATCAAAATTTGAGGTGGCCTCTATTTCCTCCTTGCACTGAAAACTGAATAATGGCTCATTCAATGAGTCCATGTGGTTGAATTCGGCTATAAATTCCAGCCAACAGTTGCCTAGATCAGATGAAGAAATTCTCTATAAACTATGAGTTCATAGAGACAGACCAAAGTGGCAAAAACAAAATAATTTCTTCTCCTGTGCCTGATTTTATTGTCCGCCTAGCCCATTTTCACCTAAATTCTGGAAACTT
>SJYC01094491.1:0-10554 GCA_006408675.1 Madoqua kirkii
CCCCAGGTGTCTCTAGGAAGACAAATGGTGGCTCCTGGCCTGTGAATGTCAATCACAGCATGAATCCATCTCCTGTCCTCATCCTCCCAGGTCCCCTCCCGACGTTCCTGTTTAACAGCTAGCCTCATTAGTGGGTCATGTCAGGTAACCTTCCCGCTGCCTTCTCCTGAAGGGAAACCTTGTCTCCTTCACTCAGGAGCTGAAATCTCCCTGACAGCTGTTGTCTAACTGTACATATATAGTGTTGTTCACATAAGGAGGCCCTCAAACTAGTCACTCCACTTATGAAGCCCATACCGTGGGTCGGTTTCCTTTTATACATCATATCCTTCATTCTTTATATCAGCCTTGCAAAGTTAGAATTGCTGACAAGCACCTAAGAGGTTGGGGCCCTTGTCCCAGAGACACTGGATCTCTAACTGGAGCCTGTTTGAATCCACTGGAAGGCAGAGATCTCGTTTAGCCAACAATGAATCTTCAGAACCTTGATCAGCTCCTGCTGGCTTTGGGTAATGTGGGCTGACAGAGGCATCATCCATGTATCTGAAGGTAAGAGTGAGAGATTGTAAGCTCCCAGGAACTGTCTGTTCTCATCTTGTCTATTTTCAGCAGCTCATGTTGTTCAGTTGCTAAGTTGTGTCCAACTTTTTGAGACCCCATGAAGCAGCATGACAGGATTCCCTGTCCTTCACCGTCTCCCAGAGTTTGCTCAAACTCATGCTCATTGAGTCAATGATGCCATCCAATCATCTCATCCTCTGTGGTCCCCTTCTACTCCTGCCCTCAATCTTTTCAGCATCAGGGTCTTTTCCAATGAATTGGCTTAGGTGGCCAAAGTATTGGAGCTTCGTGAGTTTAGAATTAATGATTAGGTGACTCTTGATCTGGTCCTATTCTGCCAATTGACTGGTGAGGGAACTGAGCCCAGTGTCACACAGTGTGTAAGGGTTAGAGTGAGGTTTGGCATCTGTGCTTTTTTCTGTGGCTTCCACTGATTTCTATGTCGGGTGTGGGGACGGTCAACTTCTTCTGCTGGTGGCCTTGACAGGGCCCCTTCATCTGTCTTCTTTCTGGCCTTCTGAGGTTGCAGGCCTAAAGAAGGGGAGGAGGCCTTTGCTGGGGCTGCTGAGGCTGCTGAGACAACACAGGTTACGATGTAGCCCTAATTGCCTGCATTATACACATGGCAGGCCTGGCACACAGGTGCTCTTGAGGCACTTCCTAATTAATCTTTTCTTCTCTGATTAAGGCTCCCATCCTGCATAGGCTGTGGTGGGGAGGCTTGGGGCGCAGGATGTTTTAGAGTTCCATGCGATGGAGTGAGTGGAGGGATTTGGGGTTAACCATGCTTGCATTATCTGAGACAAGATTGCTGCGTGATCCGGAACATCTAAAACAATATGGAGCCCGTTATTGGCTCTGTGTCCCTGGGGACCCCCAGCTCATTGGCAGTAGTTGCATTAGTGCATCAAGCAGGGAAGAGCTGTTGCTGCCTTTACAAGACCTGGGAAGGTCAGAGGAGACTAGAGAGGCCTCTCTGGCTTGGCAGATGCAGGGAAAATATTGACGTATGGTGTGTGTTAAGTTTTCCCTCATTAATCAAATACATATTTATTGTGAACCCATCCTGCACCAGGTCTTGTTCTTGGAACTGGGGTGCAGTTGGAGAGGGGCACAGGAGACATGCCCCTGGACTCCTGGATCATTTGATCTTGAAGGGGAGACAGTGAGTAATCAAATTATCATGGAAATGAGTGCATAATTGCAGAGTAAGAGAGATTCTCTGGAGGCAAGGGACAGTTTATTAATTTGATTAGTAAACACTTACATAGCCCTTACCATGCCTGACACTATTTTAAGAACTTTAATAATAGTAACTCATTTAATCTTCACAATAGACCTACAGAGTAGGTATCATTATTTATTACTGTTAATATCTACATTGTACGGATGAGAAAACCGAGGCTCAGAGAGATTAAGTCTCCCACGGTCATGTTGTTGTTGTTCTGTCACTAAGTCCTGTCTGACTCTTTGTGACCCCGTGGACTGCAGCACACCAGGCTTCCTTGTCCTTCACTGTATCCCAGTGTTTGCTCAAATGCATGTCCATTGACTTGGTGATGCTATCTAACCATCTTATCCTCTGTCACACCCTTCTCCTTTTGCCATCAGTCTCTTCCAGGATCAGGGTCTTTTCCAATGAGTCAGTTCACATCAAGTGGCCAAAATATTGGAGTTTCAGCTTCAACATCAATCCTTCCAGTGAATGTTCAGGATTGATTTCCTTTAAGATTGACTTGTTTGATCTCCTTGCAGTCCACAGGGCTTTCAAGAGTCTTCTCCAGCACCACAGTTGGAAAGCACCAATTGTCTGGCTTTTAGCCTTCTTTATGGTCATACAGCTAAATAATGAAGCTGGGATCTACACCCTCACAGTCTTGATTCAAAGTTCATGCTCTAATCCATTCAGGATACCCTCTCTCTGCTGAAAATATATCCCAAAGGAATTGGTCTCTGCATCAGAAAGACTCCCTTGCAAAGTGACATTTGGGGTTATATTTGAAGAAGGAGGACTTGTTAACTAACAGAGAAAGAACAGTGTGGAAGAGGACCTTATGGCTGGATGGCAGGTTAGAGAGACAGAAAGATGTCCATTGAAGTTCTAGGTGAGCTAAGTCTGGGAAGGTAAACTGGAACTGAACCTTACAGGGCCTTAAACGTCATAACGAGGATTTTTTTGGTCTTTTGCTTAGTCAGTTGTGTCTGACTTTTGTGATCCCATGGACTGTAGCCTGCCAGGCTCCTCTGTCCAAGGGGATTCTCCAGGCAAGAATACTGGAGTGGGTTGCCCTTGCCTTCTCCAGGGGATCTTCCAGAGCCAGGGATCAAACCCAGGTCTCCTGCATTGCAGGTGGATTCTTTACCAGCTGAGCCACCAGGGAAGCCCTTTTGGTCTTTACCTCCACAAAAATGAGGATGCATCAAAAGGTGGTAGGTGATTAAATTTTCTTTTTGCAGAATGTTGCTGTGAATCTGTAAGTCCATGTGTATCTACAGGACCTAGTGCCTGGCATGCTGGAGACGTTCAGGGGGTGATGATGATGTTGATGATGACTATGATAATGGTGATGACAACAGCAACAGTAATAGTAACAACTATTGTTTCCTGAGTGCTTGTTCAAGCGGGGCACCTGCTAAAGCCTTTATCATCAGGATCTCACTCGGTTCTCACAAGTGCTTCCCATGAGATTGGGAACAGTGTTACACCGTCTTGCACACGGGTGCTCTAAAGCTAGCTTAGAAGGTCTAGTGATTGGTTGACATTACGTGACAGGTACCAGCAGCACCACTTACTGAGCCCAGCCCTGTCTGGTTCCAGGTGCTGGCTTATACCCATGATGATGACTTCCTATCATGAGAGAAGAGGAGGCAGGGTACTTGGGAGCCTCTCTGCTAATGGTCAGGCTTCCCAAGTGGTTCAACAGTAAAGAATCTGCCTGCCAATGCAGGAGACGCTGGAGATGCAGGTTCGATCCCTGGATCAGGAAGATCCCCTGGAGAAGGGAATGGCTACACACAGCAGTATTCTTGCCTAGAGACTCCCATGGACAGAGGAGCCTGGAGGGCTCAAAGAGTCAGACACGACTTAGTGACCGAGCACACACACTTGCACTGCTAATGATCATGTTGGTGCCCAAGGAGTCTTCATGGAGTCTTGTCTCATAGCAACCAGGGAGTTAGACATTATTGATCCTATTCCATAGGTTAGGAAGTGGAGGCTCTGATACATTGCCCCCCCACATAGTTCCTAAATAGCAGAGGGAGAATTTTAACCAGGTCATCTGGCTTCAAGAAAGCCAATGGTTACTTATATAAAGAAATTGCCCTGGTTTCTTCTGGTCTGAATCTCCAGACCTTCTTCATGCTCCTTTGTGCTTGACTATCTACCCACCTGCTTTTCCCCAGTGTTTCCATGCTGCAGAATTCCTATTGTTTTAAAGTAATGAGCATTCATGTTCTTCAGGGGAGGCAGGGCAGCCCCCCACTCAAGGAGGTATCTTGATTAGTCTCTAAGACAATCCTTGTAATGAATATTAGTGGCCCATTTAAGAATGGTGGCTGTGACTTTATCCTGACCAATGAAAGGTGAAGAAAAGTCTGCTGGATCGGGGAAGTGGGAAAAGTTTTTCCTAGTTTTAGAGGGGAAATCAAAGCGTCTGTGCAGTTAAATTAACCAACCCTGAACCAACTTGCCTCTGGATTTCTTCTTGTATGTCATTGTAAACTTTTTATCTGATGGTTTAGATGGTAAAGAATCCGCCTGCAATGCAGGAGACCTGGGTTCAATCTCTGGGTCAGGAAGAAGGGAGAAGGGAATGGAAACCCACTCCAGTATCCTTGCCTGGAGAATTCCATGGACAGAGAAGCCTGACGGGCTACAATCCATGGGTTTGCAAAGAGTCAGACAGGACTGAGTGACTAACACTTTCACTTTCAAACCATGTGGAGTTAATTCTACCATTACCTGAGGCCCAAAGTATCCTTAACTGATATACTCTCTTTTGGATGAATCCTTGGTAAACTTTGAGGGAGTGAGGACAGAGAAGGAGCAAGGCAAAAAAGTGAGCCAGGGGTCTAAGCACAGAGGAGATGAAGGGGGCCCTCCTTGCCCTTTAAACTGTAATGGTTGGTGGAGCCTACTCTTTTTTTAAAAAAGAAAATTATTTGTTTATATGGCCGCACCGGTCTTAGTTGCGGCATTCAAACTCTTAGCTGTAACATGCTGGATCTAGTTCCCTGACCAGGGATCGACCCCAGGCTCGTCACTGGAGCATGGAATCTTAGCCACTGGAGCACCGAGGAAGTCCCCTGCAGAACCCACTCTTGTTTCACTCCCGCTGTTTTTGAAATAAACAGTGTTTTCCTCATCTGAGCTAATGTGGGTTTTGGTCCCCTGAATTCCTCATCTTGCTCTCTCTGTGTTTCCGGGGAGGGTACCTCCCTTTCCCAAAGCTGCCTTTTTTAAGGTTCAAAAAGCTGACACTGGTTGATCTGGAAAATTCTAGCTTTTCAGTTCTTTTTGCAGGTACACTCTGTGCAGAGCTGTGAGGCATCCTGTCTGCTCAGCTGTGGGAGACTTTATAGGTAAACTCTTGCTCTGCTTCCTCATGGTCTCAGTGTGTGCTCAGCACCACAGAGAGGCTCACTGAGACCCCAGTCCCTGTCACCTGGCAAAATGGCTCCATTGCACCTAAGTCACTAAGGGCTGGAACTCTGAGGGCTCAGCCATTGGGCAATGAAGCAGGGCGGTGTGTCTCTGTTTTAGATGCAGTACCAAAAGCTCCAGAGGTGCTGACCTCCTTATTAGAAGTCCAGGGGGATGCCCCGAGATCCACTTTGTGATGGATTTGCTGTGCCCTTCAGTGACCTCTCTGGAGGGGGTGTGGGAGACGCTCTGACAGAGCTCAGGTCTGCTATCACATCCAGCATTTCAAGAAGCTCACTCTGAGCTCTTTTAACTATTTAGGAGGTAAAGAAAGACAACCAGTCTCCAGTTTATGGTTCCCAGAAATTCACCAGGTTGGTCTGAGGAGCTTTTACACCCATATGTACTCTTACCTCTCAACTCAGAGCCTTTGTTGAGCTCTCTGTCTCTTTAAAAAACAGACAAACAAAGCAAAAACAAAAAAAACACATGCTATTTATTTGTTTAGTGGTGTTGGGTCTTAATTGTAGCACGCAAGATCTTTGTTGAGTCATGCAGGATCTTTCGTCACGGGGTGTGGACTCTCTGGTTGTGATGTTCAGGCCCCAGAGCTGGTGGGCTTCAATAGATGGGCTCAGTTGCTCTATGGCATGTGGGATCTTAGTTCCCTGGCCAGGGGCTAAACCTGTGTCCTCTGCCTCACAAGGTGGATTCTTAACCTTGAATCTCTCTTGACAGTGGCACTAGGGACTGTCTTTAATCTCCACAGCAGCTCTCAGTAGGCATATGTGGGATAAACTGCACCAATATCCCTAGGTGGTCACCCTTCTCTCCGTCCATGCCTTTTGCTGTGTAACTCTGCAGTCCCTTTCTACCCTGAATCTGGGAGCAGCCATGTGACTTGCCTGCTTTAGTCTGCAGAAAGGATGGCGTCCGGATTCTGAGACTAGACTTCAAAAGGTTCTGCATGTTTTGGTTCAACTTTGAACGGTTGCCATCACCAGTTGAAGAACATGTCTGGACCAGAGCCTGGTTACAAGAAGTAGGTATGAAGGTCGTGGAATAGAGTCACACCCAGCTCAGGACAGCATTGACTGACCAGAAACTGACCAGCCCCAGGTACATGAGCCAATCCATGAGAGCAGGCAAAGTCATCTGGTCAACCCCTAGTGGCCCTCAGATGTGTAAGCAGTAAACCCTAACAGTTGAATGTCACAGAGGTTGTGGTGTTTATTACATAGCATTGCTGTGGCAATAAATAACAGATAATAGATATGTCAGCCCTTTTCACATTGTTTAGAAACAGTCTTGGCTTGTCATTTCTGCAAAAGTGTAAATTCTTTGCAGGCAAGGAAATAATAACAAAATCTGTAACGATGATGTTGATGGTAATGGTGGTGGTGATGCAGTATGACATATATTACAGTAAGTGATTTATCACAATCATCATGGCAGCTCCACGAGATGGAAGCCATCATTGTCTCTACGTTATAGACGTGGGAACTGAGGCTTAGCCCAAGGTCACGTACCTAGCGCACAGCTCAGTACCTTCAGCACCATGTACAGCAGAAAGCAGTCAATGCTCATGTGTCTGTTGGATGAATGAGTAACTGCAGTTCAAATTATGTTTAGTTGAATAAGCCTGAAGCAGATTAAAGTAAAATAGAACATCTGCCTTAAGTGAACGTGAATGAGAAGGATAACTTCCCCTGCTTCTCGAGTCTTTAGCTCACGCAGCCTGTTTGTGAGCAAACCCTAAGAGCCTTACATTTCTCCATTTTGCCTCATCCCTTGGTAACACATTGAAACTAACCACTGAATTATTGTGACAAACAAAAAAGCCATACCCTGTTGTCTGTGTATGTGTGTCTTTTTCAACAGCACTATAAATCAGGCTTGCCTTGTTTCCAAATCTAATTCAATTACAGAGAAACCATATCTTGTGGACGATTAAACTGTATATTGTGAGTATCCACTGAGTGATTAGATGACTAAATGTGCTCCCTGCCATAACTTACCTCTGTCCCTGTTGTAGATTGCCCATGCCTACCCAAGGATGGGAACGTTCCCGCCGACATACACCACATTGAAGGATATTTATAGCGCATCTCAAACTCAGAACGTCTTCTTCAAGGGGATACCAATGCATCATGCAAACTCTTTAGACTTATTATGGTTCTGTCAGTGGAAAAAGTCCACTTGACAGATTTCTCTTTTTCTCTCACCAGTGCTCAGGTATGGGAACACAGCATTATGAAATGTGACCTTTCTTCTTTTTCACAAAAATAATCTCTGAGCTGTCTCTTCTAGGTCAAGGCATGAAGGCTAAAGGCTTTCCCTTCTCTGTGGTGAGTTTCTCAGAAAAACGAGTATTGTACTAAGGGTGAGAGTCTTTGAAATATCTATGTCTGCAGTAGATGCCCATGGCTGCAAGTGGGAAATGCTGGTTACCAGGCCTTTCTTTGATCCGAGGCAATCCTCAAAAGAAAGGGGCTTGATTTCATTCGCTGACTTATTATTCATTTAACACAGATTTACTGAGTTCAGTCTGCCAAGGCCACTTAAGTATTCTAAAAACCTAGGATTATTTGTCCATTATAGTTCCTCATAGCTTATAAAGCATCTTCCTAATAATTCTCTCATTTGTTCCTCATAAAAATCTCGTGAAGTGGGCAGAGCCAGGAATAAACATATATTTTTAAATTGCCAGTGATGATGTTTGGCATTAATTTAGCAAATATTTTATGCCAGGGACTACATTAAGCACTTCACGTGTTACCTCTTTTAAGTTTCAAATGAGTCCTCTAACGTGGGTGCTATAATAGGACTAATTTTTAAAGTCTGTATTTGTTTTTGGCTGCGCTGGGTCTTCAGTGCTGTTCAGGCTTTCTCCAGTTGCGATGCGCAGGCTTCTCGCTCCGGTGGCCTCTCTTGTTGTGGGCATGGGCTCTAGACAATGCAGGTTTCAGTAGTCACGGCTCACAGGCTCTAGAGCACGGGCTCAGAAGTTGAGGCACGTGGGCTTAGTTGCTCTGCAGCATATGGGATCTTCCCAGACCAGGGACTGAACCTGTGTCCCCTGCATTGTCAAATGGATTTTTAACCACTGAACCACCAGAGAAGTCCCTTGGCCTAATTTTTTTTAATATGCAGAAGCTGAGGTTCAGGAAGGCTCAATGACTTGCCCAAGATCACCCAACTGTTCAGTGACAGAACTTTGATTCAAACTCAGGGGTCTCTGGCCCCCAAAAGTCCATCCCCTTTTCACTGAGTAGCCTGCCTCCCAGCACGGGAGTGAGGTTTGCTCTCTTCTGATACGGTTCTTCCCCGGGCACCAGAGTGTTCTTAGGAATTCATCTTGGCACCAGAAACTGTATCAGCAGCAGAAACTCTTACCTTCTCAGATCTCACCTCTATTTTGTTGTTTGTCCATTAGCAATTCTTGGAGGTACTATTCTCTTTGAGAAAATCCAAGAGTCCAGTAAAATAACCCACTTTTCCAGGACTTTCATGAGTCCAGCAGAAAAGCAGAAATTCAAAACAATAACAGTAACTTAAAATATCTCTATTTCTTCTTGCGGTTGTTTCCAAAAGGGATGTCTTGGGTAATAAGGATTTTGGTTATTCTACACATTTATCTATGCACTTCTATTTGTGTTTGAGTAGCTCCACAAGGCAATCTTTCCAATAATTTGGAAGTCTTGGGTAACTACTAATAACAATTCTTCATGTTTGACAAGAAAATTACTACTCAGAGAACCTCTCACAATCAGTAGTTTATTTGATCCTCCTAACTATTGTATTAGATACGAATAGACATTTTCAATCATCTATACAGATGGAAAACCCTAGAAGGTAGAAGATTCTGCAGTCTTGGTTTGAGGCCTGTAAATTTCACCCAGTGGTGGACGGAATGCTTCATCACAATGCTTTATTCCACAGGGCACGGAGTACTCTGCAGCCAAGGACTCATGATAGGGAGAGTAGACTCCCTCACCTCTTGACTTTGGAACTGGCCATGCAACTTGCTCTGGTTGTTAGGAAGTGTGACACAGACGTAGGATGGAAATCTTCCACAGTGGGGTTTACCCTCATGAACCTCTACCATTGGCATGTCCCCCTTGGATAGCTACTGTCATTTCAGCCTGGGCCCTCCAGATGCCATCCATCTTAATGGGCAGAGACCAAATCAAGTGCCATTATTAAGAACACATGTGGAGCACTTGTGACTCGCCCCCTGCAGTGAGAAGTCAGGTCCAGCCAGACCTGTGGTTTGAGGTAGAATGTCCCACAGAGTCCAGCCTAGGTCAGCCACTGCCAGCCAAGCTACAGATATGAGAAGAACTGAGTGCTGCTTTTAAGACACTGAGTTATGGGGTTGTTACATAGCATCATTGTGACTACAGCCAGCTAACTCTCCTTGAAAGGCAGCTCCATGAAAGCTAGACTGTGTGTGTTCCTCTTGATCTCCAGTGTGAAACACAGGCCTGGCATAGAAGCCAAGTCAAGAACAGTTATGAAGTGCATGGAGCTTTGATTGAGACTCTCCTGGCTTTTGTGTTGTGTTCAAACTGTGTTTAACCTGGTGAAACCAGAACTGAAGAAGATACATGTGTCCAGTGTTCTTTGCAGCACTGGTTGCAATAGCTAGGACACAGAAGCAACCTTGATGTCCAAGAACAGATGACTGGATAAAGAAGCCGTGATACGTATATACAATGGAATACTGCTCAGCCACGAAAAGGAATGCATCCGACTTAATTCTAATGGGATGGATGAACCTACAGCCTATTATACAGAATGAGAAAAACAAAAAAAAGTCAGAAAGAGAAAAATGAATATTGCATATTAATGCATCTATACGGATTCTAGAAAGATGGTACTGGTGAACCTATTTGCAGGGCAGTGATGGAGACACAGACATAGAGGACGGACTTATGGACGAGGGCCAGGGGGAGAAAGGAGAGGGTGAGATGAATGGAGAGTGTAGCATGGAAGCACACACACCACCCGGATAGCCAAGGGACCTTGACGTATGACTCAGGGAACTCAAACTGGGGCTCTGTAACAACCTGGAGGGCTGGGAAAGGGCGGGAGGTGGGAGGGAAGGTCAAGTGGGAGGGGACATATGTGCACCTATGGCTGATCCATGTTGACGTATGGCAGAAATCAAACCAATATTATAAAGCAACTATACTTCAATTAAAAATGAACAAAATGTTAAAAAACCTGTTAAACATTCTGGCATCATGGCCATGATATATGTAAGGAAGTTAATATTCTTTTCTTCATAAGGCTTTTGTTAGGTTTGAATGAGATTATCTGTATAAGTGACTTGCCAGTGCTGA
>SJYC01094492.1:0-10902 GCA_006408675.1 Madoqua kirkii
CCGAGGCAATCCTCAAAAGAAAGGGGCTTGATTTCATTCGCTGACTTATTATTCATTTAACACAGATTTACTGAGTTCAGTCTGCCAAGGCCACTTAAGTATTCTAAAAACCTAGGATTATTTGTCCATTATAGTTCCTCATAGCTTATAAAGCATCTTCCTAATAATTCTCTCATTTGTTCCTCATAAAAATCTCGTGAAGTGGGCAGAGCCAGGAATAAACATATATTTTTAAATTGCCAGTGATGATGTTTGGCATTAATTTAGCAAATATTTTATGCCAGGGACTACATTAAGCACTTCACGTGTTACCTCTTTTAAGTTTCAAATGAGTCCTCTAACGTGGGTGCTATAATAGGACTAATTTTTAAAGTCTGTATTTGTTTTTGGCTGCGCTGGGTCTTCAGTGCTGTTCAGGCTTTCTCCAGTTGCCATGCGCAGGCTTCTCGCTCCGGTGGCCTCTCTTGTTGTGGGCATGGGCTCTAGACAATGCAGGTTTCAGTAGTCACGGCTCACAGGCTCTAGAGCACGGGCTCAGAAGTTGAGGCACGTGGGCTTAGTTGCTCTGCAGCATATGGGATCTTCCCAGACCAGGGACTGAACCTGTGTCCCCTGCATTGTCAAATGGATTTTTAACCACTGAACCACCAGAGAAGTCCCTTGGCCTAATTTTTTTTAATATGCAGAAGCTGAGGTTCAGGGAGGCTCAATGACTTGCCCAAGATCACCCAACTGTTCAGTGACAGAACTTTGATTCAAACTCAGGGGTCTCTGGCCCCCAAAAGTCCATCCCCTTTTCACTGAGTAGCCTGCCTCCCAGCACGGGAGCTGAGGTTTGCTCTCTTCTGATACGGTTCTTCCCCGGGCACCAGAGTGTTCTTAGGAATTCATCTTGGCACCAGAAACTGTATCAGCAGCAGAAACTCTTACCTTCTCAGATCTCACCTCTATTTTGTTGTTTGTCCATTAGCAATTCTTGGAGGTACTATTCTCTTTGAGAAAATCCAAGAGTCCAGTAAAATAACCCACTTTTCCAGGACTTTCATGAGTCCAGCAGAAAAGCAGAAATTCAAAACAATAACAGTAACTTAAAATATCTCTATTTCTTCTTGCGGTTGTTTCCAAAAGGGATGTCTTGGGTAATAAGGATTTTGGTTATTCTACACATTTATCTATGCACTTCTATTTGTGTTTGAGTAGCTCCACAAGGCAATCTTTCCAATAATTTGGAAGTCTTGGGTAACTACTAATAACAATTCTTCATGTTTGACAAGAAAATTACTACTCAGAGAACCTCTCACAATCAGTAGTTTATTTGATCCTCCTAACTATTGTATTAGATACGAATAGACATTTTCAATCATCTATACAGATGGAAAACCCTAGAAGGTAGAAGATTCTGCGGTCTTGGTTTGAGGCCTGTAAATTTCACCCAGTGGTGGACGGAATGCTTCATCACAATGCTTTATTCCACAGGGCACGGAGTACTCTGCAGCCAAGGACTCATGATAGGGAGAGTAGACTCCCTCACCTCTTGACTTTGGAACTGGCCATGCAACTTGCTCTGGTTGTTAGGAAGTGTGACACAGACGTAGGATGGAAATCTTCCACAGTGGGGTTTACCCTCATGAACCTCTACCATTGGCATGTCCCCCTTGGATAGCTACTGTCATTTCAGCCTGGGCCCTCCAGATGCCATCCATCTTAATGGGCAGAGACCAAATCAAGTGCCATTATTAAGAACACATGTGGAGCACTTGTGACTCGCCCCCTGCAGTGAGAAGTCAGGTCCAGCCAGACCTGTGGTTTGAGGTAGAATGTCCCACAGAGTCCAGCCTAGGTCAGCCACTGTCCAGCCAAGCTACAGATATGAGAAGAACTGAGTGCTGCTTTTAAGACACTGAGTTATGGGGTTGTTACATAGCATCATTGTGACTACAGCCAGCTAACTCTCCTTGAAAGGCAGCTCCATGAAAGCTAGACTGTGTGTGTTCCTCTTGATCTCCAGTGTGAAACACAGGCCTGGCATAGAAGCCAAGTCAAGAACAGTTATGAAGTGCATGGAGCTTTGATTGAGACTCTCCTGGCTTTTGTGTTGTGTTCAAACTGTGTTTAACCTGGTGAAACCAGAACTGAAGAAGATACATGTGTCCAGTGTTCTTTGCAGCACTGGTTGCAATAGCTAGGACACAGAAGCAACCTTGATGTCCAAGAACAGATGACTGGATAAAGAAGCTGTGATACGTATATACAATGGAATACTGCTCAGCCACGAAAAGGAATGCATCCGACTTAATTCTAATGGGATGGATGAACCTACAGCCTATTATACAGAATGAGAAAAACAAAAAAAAGTCAGAAAGAGAAAAATGAATATTGCATATTAATGCATCTATACGGATTCTAGAAAGATGGTACTGGTGAACCTATTTGCAGGGCAGTGATGGAGACACAGACATAGAGGACGGACTTATGGACGAGGGCCAGGGGGAGAAAGGAGAGGGTGAGATGAATGGAGAGTGTAGCATGGAAGCACACACACCACCCGGATAGCCAAGGGACCTTGACGTATGACTCAGGGAACTCAAACTGGGGCTCTGTAACAACCTGGAGGGCTGGGAAAGGGCGGGAGGTGGGAGGGAAGGTCAAGTGGGAGGGGACATATGTGCACCTATGGCTGATCCATGTTGACGTATGGCAGAAATCAAACCAATATTATAAAGCAACTATACTTCAATTAAAAATGAACAAAATGTTAAAAAACCTGTTAAACATTCTGGCATCATGGCCATGATATATGTAAGGAAGTTAATATTCTTTTCTTCATAAGGCTTTTGTTAGGTTTGAATGAGATTATCTGTATAAGTGACTTGCTCAGTGCTGAAGAATTCTGAAGGAGATCAGCCCTGGGATTTCTTTGGAAGGAATGATGCTAAAGCTGAAACTCCAGTACTTTGGCCACCTCATGCGAAGAGTTGACTCATTGGAAAAGTCTCTGATGCTGGGAGGGATTGGGGGCAGGAGGAGAAGGGATTGACGGAGGATGAGATGGCTGGATGGCATCATGGACTCGTCAGTCTGAGTGAACTCCGGGAGTTTGTGATGGACAAGAAGGCCTGGCGTGTGGCGATTCATGGGGTCGCAAAGAGTTGGACACGACTGAGTGACTGAACTGAACTGAAAGAATCCACCTACCAATGAAGGGGACATGGGTTTGATCCCTGGGTCAAGAAGATCCTCAGAGGAGGGAACGGCAACTTGTTCCAGTATTCTTACCTGGGAAATCCCAGGGGTAGAGGAGCCTGGTGGTCTAAAGTCCATAGGACCACAGAAGAGCTGGGTATGAGTTAGCCACTAAACATCAGCACCACACCCCAAAGAAACCCCGTGCCCAGTGGAAGCCCTTGTTTCCTGCTTTGACTTCCTTCTAGCCCTGGGCCATCACTGATCTCTCTGTCTCTATAAAGTTGCCTATTCTGGATATTTCATACAGATGGAATCATATAATACGTGGTCAAATATGACTGGCTTATTTCACTCAGTATTGATGTTTTCAAGACTTCTCTGATATAGCGTGTCTCTTCATTCCTTTTTATTGCTGAACAGAGTTCCGTTGTATAGATATACCATACTTCATCTGTTTATGGTTGATATGCATTTAGGTTGTTTCTACTTTTTGGTTCTTATGGAGAATTATTCTGCTATGAACATTTGTGTGCAAATATTTGCATGGACACATGTTTTTATTTCTCTTGGGTATATATTTAGGACTGAGTTTTCTAGACCATATGGTAACTCTATTTTTTAAAAAACAATTTGAGGAATTGCCAAACTGTTTTCCAAAGTGGCTACATTGTTTAGCATTCCCTTTCCATCCAGTGTTGAATGAGGGTTCCAGTTTTTCTACATCTTTGCCAACACTTGTGATGACTTTAAAAATTCTATCCATTTTAGTCAGTGTGAAGTAGCATCTCATCATGGTTTTGATTTGCATTTTCTGAATGACTAATGATGTTGGACATGTTTTTATGTTCTTGTTGGTCACTTGTATATCTTCTTTGAGGAATGTCTATTCATATTCTTTCCCACTTTTTTTTTTTTTTTTACTAAATTTAAGTCCAGTGAATATACACATGAGTAGGCAACATCCCTGTATCTGATTAATAAATTACAGTTTGTCAGCTCCATTTCAGTAGTATTTTTCTGGCAGATTAAATGTACATCATTTCCTAACTCAATGATCAGAATTTCCCACAAAGTATTCAAAAATCTTTCCCACTTTTAAACTTGGTTATTTATCTTTTTAATATTGGGTTGTAAGAGTTCTTCAGATATTCTGAATGCCAGTTCTACACAGTTTATCAGCTCCATTTCAGTAGTATTTTTCTGGCAGATTAAATGTACATCATTTCCTAACTCAATGATCAGAATTTCCCACAAAGTATTCAAAAATCTTTCCCACTTTTAAACTTGGTTATTTATCTTTTTAATATTGGGTTGTAAGAGTTCTTCAGATATTCTGAATGCCAGTTCTTCATTTGATCATGATTTTCAAAGAGTTTTTCCCATTCTGTGTGTTGTCTTTTCACTTTCATGATGATATTTCTACCACAAAGTTTAAAATTTCTGTGAATTGAAATTTACCTTTTTTTTTTAAATTGAAGTATAGTTGATTTACAATATTGTATACCTAATACTTTCTGTTTTGTAGCTTTTGCTTTTATTACTGCATCTCACAATGCTTTGCCTAGCCCAAGGTCATGAAGATTTATTCCTGTGTTTTTCTCTATGAGTTTTGTAATTTTAGCTATTAAATTTCAGGCGATGATTTGAGTTAATTTTTAAATGTATTCTGAAAGGAGGTTCAACTTCATTCTTTTGTATTTGAATGTACAGTTGTTTCAACATAATTTATCGACAGGACTATCCTTTCCCCATTGATTCTTGATGCTTTTGTCAAAAATCAATTGATCATAGACATAAGGGTTCACTCATGGATTCTCGGTTCTAGTCCACTGATCTCTGTATGTTGATCTTTATGGCAGTGCCACACTGTCTTAATTACTGTGGCCTTGTAGAAAGATCCAAAATTGAGGGCGTCAGCTCTCCAGCTTTGTTATTTCCAAGACTGTTTTAGCTATCTCAGTCCATTGTATTTCTCTATGAATTTTGGAATCGGTGTGTCGATTTCTGAAAAGAAAAAGCTTCTGGAGATTTGATAGGAATTGTATTGAATCTCTAGGTCACTTTGGAGGGTATTTTCATCTTGAAAGTACTAAGTGTTCTGATTCATGAACGTGGAATGTCTTTTCATTTATGTAGTTATTTTCAAGTATCTTTCAACAATGTTTTATAGTTTTCAATGTAAACATTTTTCACTTAAATTTATTGCTAAATATTTTATTATTTTTGATGCTATTGTAATAGAAGCTTTCTTAATTTCATTTTCAGGTTGTTCATTGCTAGTGCCAAAAAATACAGCCTTTTTTTTTTTTGCATATTGTTCTTATCTCATGTAATCTTGCTGAACTTAGGTGTTCTCATTGTCATGTGTGTGTGTGTGTGTGTGTGTGTGTGTGTGTGTGTGTGTGTGTGTGTGTGTGTGTGTATTCCCTATGCTTCTCTGTATACAAGATCTTGTCATTTGCAAATAACGATATTTCTACTTCTTCCTTTCCAATGTGATGCCTTCTGTTTCTTTTTCTTGCCTAATTGCTCTGTCTAGAGCCTACACTGTAACACTGAATAGAAGTGACATGAGCAGATATCTTGTCTTGTTCCTGATCTTAGGGAGAAAATGTTGTCTTTCACCATCAACTGTGATGTTTAGCTGTGGAGTTTTTGTAGATTCCCTTTATCAGTGTGAGGACTTTCCTTTCTATTCCTAGACCATTGAGCATTTTTATCATGAAAAGTTGTTGGGTTTGGTAAGAGCTTTTTCTGCATCTATTGAGACAATCATGCCGTTTTTTTTCTTTATTATCTGCCCACTCTCAATTGTTATGTCCTTGATTGTCTGACCTGTCACAGTCTTTCCCATGAGAACTTAGCAAAGGGCCAGCTGCTGGAACATCTCAACATGAACAGGTTTCAAGCAGAAGACCAAGGGTAAGATTCCCTACTTCAAGAAGGACAAATGCAGATTTGATTTTACTCCCTCTTTTGGGGGAGGGTGTATCTAGGTCTGGATAGTATGCAGTATATCAAATCTTCCTGGATGGACTGGGGTCCAGAGGCCCGACTTGGTAGAATCACAAATTTGTGGTTTTACACTTGTCTGACAGGAGCTTTTCTAGAACTAGGTTGCTCTACTGATATTCTCTTTCCCACAATTACATTGGACAATATAACCAAGTCCTATAAAATTAAAATCAAGTTTGAAATAGGGTTTGTTAATTACAGTATTTAGCTGTTGTGGTTATTATTTCCTTGGAGGTTAATGAGGTGAGTTATTGTAACATAATTAGGCTACAGTGTATCTAATCTCTTACAAACCCTTGCGATTCAGTGTTGTTCCAGTATCGTTTGAAGGTTAATTTCACTCTGCTGGTATAGACTTGGCAATGCACTTTCTATTGAAATATGTTTTTAATTATATTTGATAGTCATTAGTCAAAGGCTCTGCTGGGTTGTTCTGCACATGCTTGCCATGAAAAAATCAGATACTGTTAGACCCCAGGACATCAAGGGGGATTTGCCAACAGATGGATGTGCAACCTGCATGAGCCTCAGTCTGGTCCCTTGAATGCATCTTTGATGGTGAAATCTTTGGCAGAAGTCTCCACTGTGGACTTAGGTCTGTGGGTCAGCCTCCAGAGTGGATTCTTAGGTCACCTCATAGCTGTGGACTTTCTCAAACACTCATAGCTCTTTCCCATGTTACGGCTTCATGGACACTGCCACATGCTTTGAATGCTCCTTTTCAGTCTTACTTCCAGTCATCAATCAGCTTAAATGACACTCCTTCCAAGGGATCTCCCAGGACCTCTGCCTCCCAGGCCTCATCAGCTCCTCTGTGATCAGCTCCTGTTTCACCCTATGTTTTCCTCTGTGGAACTGATTGCCATGTGTAAGTGTACACATCTTTGATCATCTGTTTGATGTTTCCCTCCTCATAAGGCTGAGTCTCTGTCTGTTCCCTGCCCTACCCACAGCACATGGCACTCACAGAAAACCCTCAGGCGTGGTGGTTGAATGAAAGCCCTGGGGACTAACTTGCTAGCCTCCAACAGCCTCCCTGGCAGGAGACTCAGCCTGACCTTTGCACCTCAGTTTTGTACCCTAATTCCACACATGTGAACGGCTGGATCCCTCCTTCCTGCTTCACCTGTTTCCCTGTCTCAATTATTCATCAGTGTTCTGGAGGAAGCACACAGGATCTTCTTCAAGGGGGTGTCCTGAGATGACAGCGTAACCACTACGAGACAGACATCCACCAGAGGCCAGTTTCTCATTTGTCTGCATTGGGAGGTTTGTCTAGATGATGTCTGAGCTGTGACTTCTAAGATCCTCAATTTGACATTGAACAGGTGGCCCATAGGAAGCTGTGGAGGAGATGGGGGGGCAGTTAGCAGCCCCACCAAGAACCTCAAGGCAGAAGTCCTGTCCTATTCTGGGTCTCGCTCTATTGCTCTCTCTAGAGCAAAGCGTCTCCCACATGGGCATCTCTTTAGAGAATTCAAGCCAAGGGACCTCCCTGCTGGTCCAGCAGTTAAGAATCCACCTTGCAGTGCAGGGGACACAGGCCAGATCCTTGTTCAGGGAACTAAGATCCCACAGTCACGGGGCGACTAAGCCCACGCCCCACAACTAGTGAGCCTGTGCACTCTGAAGCCTGCACACCACAACTATAGGTTCCATGAAGCACAAGTATGGAGTCCGTGTGCCACAATGAAAGGTCCTGCACGCCACGACCAAGACCAGGCACAGCCAAAGAAGTGAATACTGAAAAAGAGAACTCAGACCAAGGAAGGTATTTCACAAGGCCTTCCATTTTTAAAATCAGGCCCTCCTTACTAAAGTGCTTTGGAGTAGCCAGATTCAGAGGGGAAGAGGGTTGGTTGATTGTTCCCACTGTTAGCAAAGCTTTTTGTATATATGTGTGTGTGTATGTGCACTTGTGTGCACAGCTGTGTCCATGTGTATGCATATAGACTGCTCTATCTTGTATCTTCCTGAAGCCTTAGTTGGTAAAGAATCCTGCAATGCAGGAGACTCCAGTTCAATTCCTGGGTCAGAAAGATCTGCTGGAGAAGAGAGAGGCTAGCCACTCCAGTATTCTTGGGCTTCCCTTGTGGCTCAGCTGGTAAAGAATCTGCCTGGAATGTGGGAGACCTGGGTTTGATCCCTGGATTGAGAAGATCCTCTGCAGAGGGGAAAGGCTACCCACTACAGTATTCTGACCTGGAGAATTCCATGGACTACAGTCCATGGGGTCACAAAGTCAGACATGACTGAACAGCTTTCACTTTTTTCACATCCTGTTGTAGAGAGACAGAAAATGGTGCCTTCTATTGTGTTCTTAAGCTTATAAAGTCATTTCCTGAAGGGCTTGATTTAATTTAGACAGAAGCTGTTCTCTGAATCACTGACCTAAGCAAAGGCTTGGAGTCTGGAAAAGGTCTTGAAACAAGGGCTCTGCCCAGGTGCTTGTCAGAGAGGTTGGCTGGGAACCTTGCCTACCCAACAGGTCCAGGGAAATCATGGCTCAGAGCCAGATGTCACTGCCGTTTGGTCAGGCAATGCTGAGTGCAGGTGAGAACCTCATTGCAGGGTGAATGCTGGGTCTCCATGTCTTCATCTTCAGGGAGGCAGGACGATGTGGTGCTTAGAACAGAAGCTCTGGAGTCAGAGTTCAAGGGTTGAAGCTGGAACCACTGGTTCCTAGCCATGAGGGCATAGGGAAGCAATGTGACTTCTCAGAGCTTCGGCTCTCTCCTCCAGAGCAATCCTCATGGGGTGGCTGTGAGGATTAGAGAGACCAGTGTATGTTTGGAGTAAGTCAGAGTTGTTCTTGTTTTAAAAATAGGGGTGTTCTTTCTTCTCTCTGATGTCACACAGAGCCCAAAGTGGAATGATGGGAAGTGAGAGGAAAGAAAAGGATCTGACATGTTCTGTGCACCTTCCCCCCTGCTAGGGGCTCAGATGGTAAAGAATCCGCCCACAATATGGGAGACAATTAGAGAGACCAGTGTATGTTTGGAGTAAGTCAGAGTTGTTCTTGTTTTAAAAATAGGGGTGTGCTTTCTTCTCTCTGATGTCACACAGAGCCCAAGGTGCAATGATGGGAAGTGAGAGGAAAGAAAAGGATCTGACATGTTCTGTGCACCTTCCCCCCTGCTAGGGGCTCAGATGGTAAAGAATCCGCCCACAATATGGGAGACCCAGGTTCAATTCCTGGGTTGGGAAGATCCCCTGGAGAAGGGCATGACAATTTACTCCAGTATTCTTGCCTGAAGATTTTCATGGACAGAGGAACCTGGTGGGCTACAGTCCATAGAGTTGCAGAGAGTCAGACACGATTGAGCACGTAACACTTTCTTTTCTCTAAGTGCCTGGCTCCACTCCATACTGGCTGCTCTGTGTTGTTTACCTTGTTGAACATTCACAGAGCCCACTGAAGTGCATGAGATCATTCCCTTCCTGGAGAAAATATAAGTTGTCCATTCCTACCCTGATCATGATTCTGTCTGGAAAAGTCAGCCGCCACTGGGCTCCACATGGAGTCACTATGATCCACACCATGCACATGGAGTGAAATGAGCATCCCTGACTTGGTGCTGACAGCAAACACGTATAGGCTGGGCATGGGGAAGGCCAACAGGTGGGGAGGTGGCTCTGTGCAAATGCTGCCCAATTAGAATGTTCCATACTGAATGGTGAAGTCGAATCTGGTCAACACTCTCGCTCAGGAGGTACCAGTGCTGTGTGAGGGCAGCCCTGACCCTGAAACTAATGAGATACTGGGAGCATCTTCTAGAAGGCCCGATACACATTGCAGAGGTGCACAGCATGTTGGTTACTGAGCTTGCCAGGGCAGTTTCTTGCATTGTTAACTCCTTTCCTGGATCCTTAAGAAAAATCCCCATCACCAAGGACCTCTGTGTGGGTCTCTACCTTGAGCCCGCAATCTCCACACAAGGAGACTCAGAGAAGCAGTTGGAGGTCCACATACAGCTGGCATGTGGCAGGACCACTGGCAAACCTTGGGGCTTGCTCACACGTCAGGACCAGCTGTGGGCCAGCTGCCATCCATGCCTGGCTTGCTGTCTGTGCTTCCCAAGGTGGCACCACCAGCCACCTCTCCCCCATCAGGGCTGGTGCAGGTTGCCAGGTCTCCATGTCCTCAGCCCGCTGGCGGCACCTGGCCAGCTGCGGCTGCTGGGTTTTGCAGGTTAGCTGCAGGTGGGGCTCGCTTCACTGCGCTCTTCACTCCTGAGCTTGGCTCCAATCAGGACAAACGGGGCCTTCCTGGCCTATTGTCTTCTCACCAAGCCTGAATCCTGCTTCTCCCAACATTTTCTTTACTTAATTTTCTTCACATTATCATCATTATTATTATTATTTTAAAGAAGCCCTTTTCTTCAGGTGGAATAGGTTTCTCTGATTTAAACTCCTTGGGTCCCAGTGTAATTTCCCTGCCCTAACGTGCCATATTGGCCTTTGCGAATCAATCAGTTTTGTCTACTGGATCAGAGGCCTCCCTGAAATGCAGATAAATTGCCCATTATGGAACCATTGTCTCCCAATTCTGGGAGGTATTCAGAGAATTCAAACAGATTTGTCAGGCCTGACCTTCTTTTCATGCACCAAGCTGGGATTGGCCCTCTCTAAATTAAATACTGCTGAGCGCCACGCCCTCCCCTCCACCCCCTGCCTCCTGACAGGGCCTTGGATGTCACC
>SJYC01094493.1:0-39953 GCA_006408675.1 Madoqua kirkii
CTCTGTCTTAGGCAACAGCCCCTCCATTGCCAAGGAACCCACCAGCATGCCAGGGCCTCGGCTTCTTGGACCCACTGTCCTCCACTCTGCGCTGGGCTGCTTGTTGAGCAGCCCCATACCCTGCGGTCAGCCAGGGGCAAATCCTCGTCTACAGCCTGGAGTCCAGAGAACGGAGGCCCAGAGAAAGGACTCTGCCACGTCCTGCCTCCCTGTCTGCTCTTGCCCTGAACACCAGCATTATTTTATTACTGTAAGTATCATGGGCTTCCCAGGTAGCTCTAGTGGAAAGAAACTGCATGCCAATTCAGGAGATGTAAGAGACTCTATTTCAATTCTTGAGTTGGGAAGACCCCTTGGAGGAAGGCATGGCAACCCACTCCAGTATTCTTGTCTGGGGAATCCCATGTACAGAGGCGCCTGGAAGGCTACAGTCCACATGGTCACAAAGAGCTGGACAGAGCTTAGCAACTGAACAACAACAGCATAACTAGTGTATAATATTAGCAATATTAGCAATAGCACTAACTATAGGTATCATAATCAATAGCACAACAGTATTTCTCATATGACACAGAATCATTAAAATATTTTAATATCATCAACAATATTAACAATAGTGTATGCTGGCTGCTACAAGGCTTCTCTGTCCATTGAGCCTTTTTCTATCAACTTCATGACTCAGGTACAAGCATAACAAAGTAGAAACTACAACAAACAATAGTGGTGAGGATGACGGACTTTCAAGTCCTGTATGTGATCCAAGCATTTGCCAAGCATGCAGATTTCAGTTTAGTTCAGTCACTCAGTCATGTCCGACTCTTTGTGACCTCATGGACTGCAGCACGCCAGGCTTCCCTATCACCAACTCCTGGAGCTTGCTCAAACTCATGTCTGTCTAGTCGATGATGCCATCCAACCATCTCATCCTCTGTCATCCCTGTCTCCTCCTGCCTTTACTCTTTCCCAGCATCAGGGTCTTTTCCAGTGAGTCAGTTCTTCACATCAGGTGGCCAAAATGTTAGAGCTTCTGTTCAGCATCAGTCCTTCCAATGAATATTCAGGACTGATTTCCTTTAGGATGGACTAGTTGAATCTCCTTGCAGTCCAAGGGACTCTCAAGAGTCTTCTCCAACACCACAGTTCAAAAGCATCAGTTCTTTGGCGCTCAGCTTTCTTTATAGTCCAACTCTCACATTCATACATGACTACTGGGAAAACCATAGCTTTCACTAGATGAACTTTTTTTGGCGAAGTAATGTCTCTGCTTTTTAATATGCTGTTTAGGTTGGTCATAACTTTCCTTCCAACGAGCAAACGTCTTTTAATTTCATGGCTGCAATTACCATCTGCAGTGATTTTGGAGCCTCCCAAAGTAAAATCTTTCACTGTTTCCATTGTTTCCCATCTATTTGCCATGAAGTAATGGGACCAGATGCCATGATCTTCATTTTTTGAATGTTGAATTGTAAGCCATTTTTAATATGCTGTTTAGGTTGGTCATAACTTTCCTTCCAACAAGCAAACGTCTTTTAATTTCATGGCTGCAATTACCATCTGCAGTGATTTTGGAGCCTCCCAAAGTAAAATCTTTCACTGTTTCCATTGTTTCCCATCTATTTGCCATGAAGTAATGGGACCAGATGCCATGATCTTCATTTTTTGAATGTTGAATTGTAAGCCAACTTTTTCGCTCTCCTTTTTCACTTTCATCAAGAGGCTCTTTAGTTCTTTTTGCCTTTTCATACCGTTCATGGGGTTTTCAAGGCAAGAATACTGAAGATTTTACTTCCCCCAGTAATCGACGCACTGAGTCACCTCCTTCTCTGCTCAGTCGCTCAGTCTCATCTGACTCTTTGCAACCTTGTGGACTGTGGCCCGCTGGGCTCCTCTTTCCATGGGATTTTCCAGGCGAGAATACTGGAGTGGGTTGCCGTTTTTCCTTCTCCATGGGTTCTTCCTGACCTGGGGATCGAACTCAGGTCTCCTGCATCGCAGGTGGATTCTTTACGCTGAGCCACCTGGGAAGCCTGAATCACTTACTTCTGTCATTGTATGGTTAAGGAAACTGAGGTTTGGAGAGGTTTTATAATTTTCCCAAGTGCACAATATGTGGGAACTATTATATCTGGCCTTGAATTCTAACCCAGATACAAAGACTGATTTTGCACAGTTACTTATACTGGTTAGAACCTCTTATGTTAAAAGTTCCTAAGCTGAAACTCCCATGAGCAAAGGAGTCATCTGACAGGAGCTCTGTGGGAATATTTGTGTATTTCAAGGGGTTCATTGGCTCCTTCATGCAAGGGAAACCATCCATACCCGAAGGGGTCCCCAGATGGAGGGCTGCATGGGGCAAGCACCTGCTCACCCACTTCGGGGGCTTCTAGAAGGCAGCAGAGGTCCTGGTGGTCAGGAAGGAGAAGGTGGTGGGAACACCTTTGCCCGCTGCCTTGGTGCCTCTGATTGTCCTGAGGCACAGTCCCCTGCGCTGGCCTGGTGGTTCCTCCGAGAATCCCTGTCTCTGAGCTTCTTTCTGCTGCTCTTCTCCCCGTGGCCTGGAACCACCTGCAACACCACGATTCCTTCCCAGCACAGAGGCAGCTCTATGTGTGAGGTCTGATGCACGCCCGCCAGTGGTGCTGTCAACCTCCTATGCCCTCCCGTTGTGCAAAGCTCCGGGATCACTTCTGGTCCACCCATCCCAGCCGACACTCTGTACCTGAAACGCCCCGTCCCATGGGCACCCAGGCACAGTCCCATCTTTCTGCTTAAAAGTCTAGTGATGCTCCCTGGCTGGGTGAACTTCATCTGCACAGCTCTGGCTCATACCCAGGGTCTCCACTGTCAGGTGAGAACTCTGAAATCAGTCCAGGATTTTCAGGATCCCAGCTCCAGGGCAAAGTGGACAGGAAAGGGATGATGTATGTTGAGAGTTTGCCGCTGCTGAGGACTCTCCCTGGCTGAACATTGACTTTGGAAACCGGCCAACCTAAATCTGTCACTTGCATACTGTGGGTTCTTGGGTAATTGAGTTAAACTTTCTCAGCTTCAGTTTGTTGGAGATACCAGTATATCTTCTGGGGGAGATGCCTATATGGCAGGAAGCATGAAGTCTTTGGTATTTTTCTGGTGATTTCTAATGTGTCTTTCCATCCTCGAGCACATCTCACACGGTAGCCTCTCAATCAGTGGCACATTATCTCGTCCGCTCAGGTGTTTCATGGGAGCTCCTCTCTCCTGCCGACCCCAGAGTTTAATGAATCTAGAATCCCCCAGCCTGCATCCGTGAACTGGGCATCCCCTTGCAGAGATAACCTTGTTGCCGCTGTGAACAGGGTAATATTTCCCCCTTTCTTCATAGTCTAATGAATAAATGATATTCCCATTGGTTATTTATCTACTTTTAGAATTTGAATGGAATTCTACTGATAATTACGGCATTTCACTATTTGATAGGAAATTGGCACCTGCTGCATGGAGATAATAGCCCAATTCAGCATCTATGAAATATGGAATTTTCTGCTAATTCCTGCCTTGAAATTTGTAAATCATCAGTGGAGTTGGTTATTAAAATTCAGGAGTTTAAAGACTGAGAGCCAAGGGGGTAGGGAACGGCCCTTCTTCATTAAGATTATGGAAACTCACTGTGACTGCCGGACGAAGACTCTTGGCCCAGGAGGGCTCAGAGCAACTTGGGAACAGGAAACGTGTTTATCTTGGTAACGTGATTATCCATGAGACTGAGCCTGCAAAACAGGAGCAAGCTGGCTGAGGGCACTTGTCAGAATTTGCAGAGATGAGAGATGGCAGCGAGGCAGAGATTTGTAAAAGGCACAGGCTTGGAGGTCAGGCAGATAATGGTTAGAATTCTACCTGCTTCCCTGCGCCTCCATGTCTGCACTAGCAATTTTTAAAAAAAAAATGCCTTTTAGGTGATGCATAGATACTTTGATCTTTACATTGATCTCAGCTCAAATCTATACATTTATCATCCATTTACAGCCATTTACTACAGATCACCAGGTGCCAGATACTCCACCAGGCTTTGGTGGTAGTGGGGACTCTAGGGAGCAAAGTCAGGCTTCTTCCCTGACCTTGGGAGATTACTCACCACCAAAGATGGGGTTTTGATTCTTCGACAATGTCTTCATCAATCCTGAATGAATATAAAGATCCAGAAAGGCAAAATTTTAAATCAATACCATTCTCCCTGATTGAGGAGAACACCTGCTTTTAATTAGTCACATAAAAAGTTGACTTGGAAGTTTTCGGAGTGATGGAAATAGTCCATGTTTTGATTGTGACAGTGATTAATACGACTGTATATATTTGTCAAAACTCATTAAGCTAAATGCTTTAAAAAAGGATACATTTTATTGTGTGTAGGTTCAGTTCAGTTCAGTCACTCAGTCGTATCTGACTGTTTGCGACCCCATGAACCATAGCACGCCAGGCCTCCCTGTCAATCGCCAACTCCCAGTGTCCACCCAAACCCATGTCCATTGTGTTGGTGATGCCTTCCAGCCATCTCATCCTCTGTCGTCCCCTTCTCCTCCTGCCTTCAATCTTTCCCTTATAACTGGATAAACCCGACTTTCAAAACAAACATAAAACACCCTCTTTGGACATGAAATAGGCAATGGGACAGACTGTAGTAGTTGCCAAAGCTGAAGATGTCACTGACTGGGAATTCAGAATTTCAGATGACTAAGAGCTAACATAGTGTTCTCACTTTGCACTTTGGTGTGTAAGAATATACAGATTCCTCTTCCTGCCTTTGACTTTCACCAGGAGCTCATGAACTCTGGGCTTTGGGTTGGCCCACCCCCTCTTGTCTTGGTGGCCACTGGGAAGGCAAATTGTCATAATGACTCAATCCCCAGCTGACCTAAAGATCAACTCCAGTGTGCCAACAGGCTCTCTCACCCCCAGCCCTGGAGCACTGTCCTCTGAGCAGCAGAAGGAAGAATTGCAGTAACATGGTAGTGGTCATTATTTTGTCTATCGAGTCAATGACGCCATCCAACCATCTTATCCCAGCATCAGCGCAGTTGTTGGGAAAGATTGAAGGTGGGAGGAGAAGGGGATGACAGAGGATGAGGTGGTTGGATGGCATCACTGACTTGATGGACATGAGTGTGAGCAAGCTCCGAGAGTTTGTGATGGACAGGGAGGCCTGGTGTGCTGCAACCTATGGGTCGCAAAGAGTTGGACACAGCTGAGCGGCTGAACTGAACTGGTAGTGGTTAGGCCAAGTTGATCCGCCTGGCCTTGTTCAGGTCAAGGAACTCAGGCTTAAGTGCCTAGGAAACCTTTGAGCTCAGCACGATCACTTGATGCCCAGTGTCATCCGTTGTGATGACCACCTACGCAGCTTCTCCCTCCTCTCCTTGCTGCTTCCTTCTCCCTGCTCTCCTTTCTCCTCCTCTCCTTCTTCCCCTTCTGTCTCTTCTCTCTTACCCTCTTTCCCCTTCTTAGATCTCTCCACACTCATCTTTCCCTTGATTCTTCCCTGGGGAGGCTGTCTGTAGCTAAAAGAAACTTCCACTTCCTCACCCCCTGCCTGGTTTAATGTACTTCTCCCTGCCTGGTGGGGCATGCTGGCAGGTGACTTCTCAAGTCAAAAAGCATATGCTTTAATCCTCACTGAAACCTGATTTCCACGGAGCCCCACAGAGTCTTGCTGTGGCAGAAGAAACCCTCAGTGAGGAAATGAGGTAGCATCAGGTTTTTCATCTCCAGCTGAACTGATAATCTTTCTCCATGGAGCTCACAGCCAGGTTAATGAGATACCGGGAAAACTTGGCTGGTATTCTCCTCTTTGGTGCCAAGTGTCCATACTTGTACGTGGACAGCCCTGGGATGGCTTTATATCCTAACTTCCACCCTGGCCAGTGAGCTCATCCCAGGCCAGGACGAGGCAACCATTCTCTGCAACCGTGGGGCTTAGAGCAGGATCTGGCATGTAGTAAGATGTACAGTTGAAAATGGTTGAACCAAACTGACTGAGAGAATGATAGAAGAGAGAGGAAAACGTCTCTGAGGGCTGCACTGTAAGGGGCATGTACAGTCCACCGTGGCAGGAATCAGAGGCCATTGCTGGCAAGGACAGAGTTTGTTCAGTTTTCCTTAGTTCTTTGGTGTCCGTCCTGGATGCTCCTGTGGTCATAGAGATATTGGTTTTGCCTAGAAAATATGACGGGATCATTTTTTAATAGCATTCTTATCTCAGTTTAACTAAAGGGAAGGGTCAGGTCAAGGAGATGCCTCAAATCTCTCCACATTCCATGATTCCCATAGCTTTTTTAAAACCCAGACAAGGTCCATCCTGAAAGTCCGTGGAACAGAGCAGGACTGGCCCCTGGCTGCCTTCTCAGTCACATCCAAAATCCCCCCAACAAGTGACAAAAGTGCCCCACGACCTTGGCCTAGAACTGTGTTCGCTTCTCTAAGGAGCTCCCTCTCTCCAGGGCCGCCCGAGGGCACCTCTCATGCCCTGGCATTCTGTGGTTTCCCTCTCTCTTCCTCTCCTCGACCTTTCTCCCATTCCGATCAGTAAGCACATTGGCATTTGCTACCTGCGTAGAGGAGGACTTCATCTGAGCATCGTGGGGATGCGCACAGACCTTGTCCAGGAAGACTCCGTCTGAGCATCGTGGGGATGCGCACAGACCTTGTCCAGGAGGACTTCGTCTGAGCATCGTGGGGATGTGCACGGACCTTGTCCAGGGAGCCGAGTTCACATTCACTTTGCAGGTGCACTGTGTGCTGTGCTGTGCTTAGTTGCTCAGTCTTGTCTGGCTCTTTGCCACCCTATGACCACCAGGCTCCTCTGTCCATGGGGATTCTCTGGGCAAGGATACTGGTGCACTGGATGGCTAAGCATGGGCATGTGCATGCTGTCTAAAGCTGGGATGTCATAGTGATCACCCCGTGAGCAGAGGGAACCATGACAAAGCCGGGTTACTCATAGAGGTGTTCTGGCACCCACGATCTCACTCACCGCACTTAGCTCTCAGCTCTGGTGAAGCGTCCTGGCCATGTGCTTGGCCCTGATCCCACAGAGCGGCTCCTCACTCCGTTGTTGCGAGACTGCTTGCCCGGCACCTGGCACAGAGAGGAAGAGAACTCAGAATCCAGAAGAGACGCTGATGCCTGTGTTTTGGGAAGTTTGGGGTTTCAGATTCAGAGCTGCCTCCTTTGTTTCAGAAACAGACACGTCACCATCTATGGCAACACTCTTTGTGATTCTTTTCACTCTCCTAAAAGTGCACCAGAGTAGCACTGGGGGGAGGTGCGATTCAGTCACCCACGGCCATCTGGGGCCGTTTCTCCCCCAACGTCTATCTGCCTCTGCCTCCCCACCCTCTTCCTGATTCCTGAGTCAGAGAAGGACTCTGCCATCCGGTGTCCTAGGTGGCCTGGAGGGAGCAAAGGGCATTCGAGCCCTCTGCGAAGAGTTCACAGAGAAGGCAGTGGAGGTTTCAGTTTTTCTTAATGTATTGCTTAAACACCCTCGCTGTGTCTCTCTGCGCTTTCCTGGGCCAGCGTCTCTCTGACCGTCTGGCTCTGACTCGCCCTGCCCCCTCCCCTCTCCATCTGCACGTGTCTGTCTCTTTGCATCTCTGCCTTTCTCTCCATCTGTTTGTGTGTCTGTAAATCTGTCTTTCTGTCTCTTTTTCAATCTCTCTCCTTCTCCCTCCCTCCCTCCTCAATTCCCCCCTCCCCGCACCTCCCCCCCCAACCATCTTTCTCTCTCTCAGTCTGCCCTAGTCACCATCACCTCCTTGGTAAAACAGGGCTGACAATAATGGATATTTTGCATTTCCCATAATTAACTTGGTCTCCAACATGGGCCGCCTTTTCATCATCGTATGCCTTACTTTAGCTAGCAGTATTGTCACACAAGTTCTGTGTCATTAAAATGAAATGACTCTGGAAAAGTAACTGGGGCTTAATGTTGCTTAGTCCCACACTTGCCCTGTAATTTCTCATGTTATCCTGCCCCTGTTTGGCTAACTCTATCCTACTTATTGTATGTCAGTAAATCTATGTTTTTCTCACTCAGCAAAGGGTACTGAGGGTTTGCCTTGAGAAATTTCCCAAATTTCCCTTCTATAGAGTTCAAGCTTGTGATGATGGCTGTAAAGCTCTGTATACAAACTAAAAACCATTGACTCGTGTACTTTGTGATAACGTGTGGTAGGTGAATTATTTCTCAACAATGCTGGGGTTTTTTTTTTTTTAAGTAAATCTAAGTATAAAACACATTCTACTGGTTTTAGTCCAGCTTCAGATTTTCCACTAGATCATTTAAATTTGGGGACCCCACAGCATGTGAGCCAGAACTTATTCATGACTCTCTATAAATGCATCACAGTGAATACCAGACATTACCTCCTGCTGAAATCCGCTGGCTAATCTAAACCTTGGCTGGAGGGTTCTCCTGGCTGTCAGTGCAGAAGCAGAAAACAGGGAAGATGAATAAACTCAGTAGGATCCAGCCTCCATGGGTTTTCTTCCCTCTGACAAAGACAGGCTAACTCCTGCTCATCCTCAACACAAATACCCTTCCGCAGAAGGCCTCCCTGGCACCCCAAGTTTAGAGAAATGTCCTTAATTGCTGTGTTCCCCAAATACCCTGAAATCCTTCTTACGGTTATCATGCCTTCTTTTCCTTCTTGGCTTAAGTGGATGTCTCCTCTGTTGGACTATACGTGGCTGGAATGTGGGAGTTAATGTCTCTTTTGCACCAGGCAGGTATGAAGTAATTGGGCAAGGGCAGATTAAAAAGGGGAAAGGGGAGATGAATAAACAAATGAATATGGGAACTTGATGTCTAATATAGACAGTACAATCTACCCTGAATATTCATTGGAAGGACTGATGCCTAGTCAGATTCACTGGAAATGATCCTGATGCTGGGAATGGATAAGGCAGAGGTAGGGGTGGCAGAGGAGAGGATGAGACGGCATCACTGACTCAACGGACATCAGGTGGAGCAAACTCAGGGAGACAGTGAAGGACAGGGAAGGCTGGTGTGCGTGGTCCATGGGGTTGCAAAACAGTCGGACACAGCCTAGTGACTGAACAACAGCAACAACCGACAGTCCGCTGGTCTGAGTCAAGTATTCAATGCCCAGTGCTGCCTGGTGAGCGCATATACACGCAGATCTTGTTTCACTTTAGTTTGTTTCAGAGATGTTATGTTTTCACAAATTGAAGTTTCATGGCTACCCTGCATTAAGCAGATCACTAGTACCATTTTCCACCATATTTTGATCACTTCATGTCTTTCTGTCACATTTGGTGGTTCTCAGGATACTGCACATTTTTCATCATTATTATATCTGTTACAATGCTTTGTGGTCATGGATCTTTGCTGTTACTATTGCAGAAATATTGGGGGCTTCCCAGCTGACCATCGTGGAAAATAATCCAGCTACCAACGCAGGAGGTGTAAGTGATGTGAGTTTGATCCCTGGGTCGAGAAGATCCCCTGGAGATGGCCACGGCCACCCACTCCAGTATTCTTGCCTGGAGAATCCCGTGGTCAGAGGAGCCTGGTAGACTACAGTCCATGGGGTTGCAAAGAGTCAGACACGACTGAAGTGACTTAGCCACAAAGGCTCAGATGACAGCAATTTTTAGCAATAAGTCTTTTTTAATAATTAAGTTTATTTATTTCTAATTGAAGGATAATTGCATTACAGTATTGTGTTGGTTTCCGCCATTCATCAACATGAATCAGCCATAGGTATATCCATGTGTCCTCCCTCTTAAACCTCCCTCGAACATTAGAAATAAAGTATTTTAAAATTTAGGTACGTGCATTATTTTTTAAGACATGATGCTATTGTATGTTGGATAGACTACAGGATAGAGAAAACATAACTTTTATTTTCCCTGGGAAACCGAAAACTTCCTGTGACTCACTTTACTGAGATATTTGTTTTACTGCCATGGAACTGAACCTTCGGTAGCTCTAAGGCCTGCCTATATATTATTTTCTATGCGCCTGACACTATTCTAGGCCCCAGGGAGCCCAGCAGTGAGCCAAACAGACCTCTCTCTTGGAGCTTGAATTCTGGTAGGGGAAAGACATAGACAATAAAAATAAATCAGTTAATCATGTGTGTGTGTTCTTAGTCCCTCAGTCATGTTTGACTCTGTGACCCCCATGGGATTCTCCAGGCAAGAATACTAGAGTGGGTTGCCATTTCCTCCTCCAGGGGATCTTCCTGACCCAGCGATCGAACCCAGATCTCCTGCATTGCAGGTGGATTCTTTACCAGCTGAGCCACCGGGGAAGCCCCGTTGATCATGTGGACTATCAGAAGATGATACATGTTGAGTAGGAGTGTGGGTGAGGTGTGTGACCATTTGGGGGTTATGTTTTGTTTCTTTTTAAAAAATATTTATTTATTAGTCCGCATTAGGTCTTCACTGCATCATGAGAGGTCTTTTCTTTGCTGCGTATGGACTCTTGAGTTGTGACGAGGACTCAGTAGTTGTGACAAGTGGGACTCAGCCTTAGTTGCTCCTCGGCGTGTGGGATCTTAGTTTGCCAACCAAGGATCAAACCCGAGTCCCCTGCATTGCAAGGCAGATTCTTAACCACTGGACCACCAGGGAAGTCCCAGCATGTGGCCCTTTGTTAGACATTTTTTCCTTGGTCTTTATTCATGTCGCATCTGTAGGGAGATGAAGGCTTAATACAGAGGGGAAGAAAACTGGAAAACTTGCTGCTGGACAGAGATGGCGAAAACGGTCCCGGCTTGTTGTGTTCCACGCACCCTAAGGGCTTCCGAGGTGGCGCTAATGGTAAAGAACCCGTCTGGCACTGCAGGACACATAAGAGATGTGGGTTTGACCCCTGTGTTGGGAAGATCCCCTGGAGGAGGGCATGGCAGCCCACTCCAGTATTCTTGCCTGGAGAATCCCATGGACAGAGGAGCCTGGCAGGCTGTAGTCCATAGGGTCACACAGAGTTGGACATGACTGACGTGATTTAGCTCACACACACATGTACATGCACCCTAAGACTTAAAGCTGGGATTCCAGCAGCAGAAGGAAAAGCAGTGTGGGGTGGGGACAAACAGCCCTCTTGCGATGCAAACAGAGGGCACGAGGTTGGGGAGTCAGTGCTCGAGTCACAGCCCGTTCTGCACGCTCCATTCCTGGTTTGTAAGCACAAGCCTTGGCAAGTTACCAAGCTAAAAGGAAGACAAAAAACAAATGGGCGCAGAGCACAGCTGGAGTCAGAGGAGGCGGGCCGAGGCTGTGTGGCTGCCAGGCCCCGGGAGGGAGGCAGCGTGTGGCCAGCTGCGACAGGGGCTGGAGCCACAGGCAGGTCTCTTTGAACTTGGTATTTTTCCACAACAAACAGAAGCCCGAAGCCTGTTGGCAGTGGAGCCACATCCCAAGGGTAGAGAGGGCAGAGCAGCCGTGGGGAGCCGGGCTGGGAGGAAGCAAACACAGGGCAGAGGCGGGCTTTCAGCGCTTCACAGTGAGGGCTCCCCAGAGAGCCGGGGCCAGTGTTAATATTCACCAGGCGCCCCGGCGATCCGTCACAGGAGGGGAGAGGAGAGCAGGGCCGCAGGTTGCCAAACGTCGTGTGATCCCGGGAGGCTGGAGCGGGGCCTCTGCAAACAAGTATGCGCAGTGCTGGCCACAGACAGCCATCCTCTCCATGATAACAGCATCTGCCGGTGTGTGTTGTGCACATGCTTGTCAGACATCGTGCACAAAGAACTTTATGGGGGTTATCTCATCCTCACCAGGAATCCTTCTGTCCTTTAGGACTCATGCGGTTGCAAGTGACTGAAAACCAAACCCAAAATGATGAGAAGCAGAAAGGGAATTTGTCAACACACGCAACTGAAAAATCCAGGGGTACATGGCTTCAGGTTTGGCTGGATCCAGGAACTTAAACAAAGTTCTAGGGCCAGTGTTTTCTGATTTCTTGACTCTGCTTTTCATTGCTTGGTACCATCCTCAAAGCTCCAGTAAGCCTCAGGGCTTCTCATTGGCTCAAGTGGGCACCCTGTGCCCATCCTTGATAAGATTCCTGTGGCTGCAGGGCCATCTCTGCCACCCTAGAGTGAGAGGTGGACGTTCAGTCATAACGAGCTGGAATGGGTGCTCAAATGAGCATCAGGGGCAGTCCTGAAAATAGGTAAATCAAGAGGCGTGTGTGCATGCTCAGACTCTTTGTGTGACTTCATGGACGGTAGCTCACTAGGCTCCTCTGCCCATGGGATTTCTCCAGGCGAGAATACTGGAGTGGGCTTCATTTCTATCTCCAGGAGATCTTCCTGACCCAGGGATTGAACTCGAGTCTCTCACATCTCCTGCATTGTCAGGCGGATTCTTTACCACTTGCGCCACCTGGGAAGCCCCAGGTAAATGGGAGCAGGCTTTAAAAATAAAAACGCTCATCCTTTAATGCTCAGATCACCTCTCTTTTGTAGGTGGGGAACCCAAGGCTTGGAAAGGTGGAGGCGCTGGTCCCAGGGTCAGCGGTGGTGCTGGAACAGCGGTCCGGCGTCCCCTGCAATAGCTCTCATCTCATCCCATCCCCCAGGCACAGTCGCGCCTCCCACCGCTTGTCCCCGGCCCCTCCCTGCTTCCTGATCTGTCCTTGGAGCTGCCAAGTCACTCCAAGACACCCGGCGAGTGTCAGGGTCGCCCTGAAGACAGCAGGAGTTGTCACAAGGCCACGGGCCCATCAATCCTGTCGATTTCAGAGGACCATTCCCGAGGCAGAGGGTCATTGATACCATCATCTCCATCTTCTTTAATGCTAATTACTTTTTTTTCCCCACGTCAACATAAAAATCATCTTAAATGTCCTCATTAAAGTGAATGTGGTTTCTGACCACAGAATCATCAACTCAGTGTGGGAAAGACTTTCAGGGGAGATGATGTTCCCTGAACCACATGTGACAATTCTGAGTGATTTAGAATATTGGGTTTGTATGATCTTTAATCATTAAAGGAGATGTAAAAACATATTTTATACACAATCTTTTATCTTACACTTATTTTTATATTTCTCTATAACAATTTATTGTGACGCATATATCACCATTACATCAGACATTTATGGCTCCATTAAAATTCAATGCCACCATAAATTTGGGCTGGTTAAAGTGGTGACATTTGTAACAGCTTCCACAAGGACATATTTTATATTTAAAGTGAAACTTTAAGAAGAAACTTTTGTTAAAAAAAAATCCTTATAGGCAAGGAGAGTGATATAAGATTTTCCTGCTGTCTAAAATACCGAATGCCTACCCTAATACCTGCTGTATTAAGAAGCCAGACTTTTGCTAAATACTTGGGGAGCTATTTCCAGTATTGGAGATTAACGGGAATCATATGATAATGCTATCATTGACTAGAAATACTCCACTCTCCCCAATCCTTTGGCAGCCTCAGACCTGGGAGAGTTTCAGAAGTAAGGGAAAATATTAAATCAGACTTTTAAACAATGCAGTGTCCATTTAATGAGTACTTTTCTGATTCTAGAGTGTAAGGGTTTTCAGAAAGATAGGATGAGGGCTTATGTTTTTCTATCATTTGGTCCGAGATAGTGAGGGCTTCTACTGGGAAATTTAAGGTCTGTCCCTCTCTCTCTTTCAATCCATCAGAGGGTATTAGAGCAGCTTTTGTGATCCCAGGGCTTTTATAGATGATTTGAAAAGTAAAAGTGGGGATATATTCCTTGTTCTGAAGAAACTTTCTACACTAGTGAGAGTGAAGATGTTAGTTATTCAGTCATGTCCATCTCTCTGCAACTCCATGGACTGTAGCCCACAGGGATCCTCTGTCCATGGGATTCTCCAGGCAAGAATACTAGAGTGGGTAGCCATTCCTTTCTCCAGGGGATCTTCCTGACCCTGGGATCCAGCTCAGGTCTCTTGTATTAAGGCAGGTTCTTTACTGTCTGAGCTATCAGGGAAGCCTTTCTACACAAGGATGCCCTCTATGAAAGGACTTTTGCATCCTCAGGAGCCATGAGGATGGCTGATGCTCACAGGATATCCACATACATCATTTGCTTAACTCATTGGAATGGTTGGCAAGGCATCCAGTAAAGACAGCTTTGGGCTGTCAGCACCCAGCTGGGCGAGAAGCCTTTCTACACAAGGATGCCCTCTATGAAAGGACTTTTGCATCCTCAGGAGCCATGAGGATGGCTGATGCTCACAAGATATCCACCTACATCATTTGCTTAACTCATTGGAATGGTTGGCAAGGCATCCAGTAAAGACAGCTTTGGGCTGTCAGCACCCAGCTGGGCGTGACTGAGGGTCTGGTTGCACAGGACAGAACAGGTATCATGTATGTATCACTTCTCCGAGTGAGAGAAGTACATGAGAGCTGCGCAAGCTCAAGAAGGGGTCATGGGAGAATGAGGCTGCAGGTGGGTACGACTGGACCCTCCAGAAGTAACACAAAGGGTTGTCTGGGCAAGAGGAACCAGGCAAGGTGTGTAAGAGCACTTTAAGAACATCCCTGGAGAGAGAGATCTGGCTAAAGGGTGGGATCAAGGTGTCCTTGGGCCTAGTCAGCCTCATGATCTGGGTAATAACCAAGGGCAATAACGTCTCATGGAGCATGCACTGTGTCAGCAGGCTGCCTGCCACGCAGGACAATAAAGAGAGCAAAGGTCTGCTCCCACCTTCTGTTAACCTGGTTCTCTTCTAAATGCTTTGCTCAGAGGCATGCATGCTCAGCCGCGTCTGACTCTGTGACCCCGCAGACTGTAGCCTGCCAGGCTTCTCTGTCCATGGAATTTTCCAGGCAAAAAACCTGGAATGGGCTGCCATTTCCTCCTCCAGGGGATCTTCCTGACCCAGGGATGGAACCTGTGTCTCCTGCATCTCCTGCATTGGAGGCAGATTCTTTGCAGTCTGAGCCAACCAGGGGAACCCAAAACAACTCATTCCTCTTGCCTTTTCTTATGTTGCTGTCTTTCCAGAGTTCTTTTCTGTTCCCCCTCACACTGCTCGGATGGCATGCTCCTGCACATCCTTCAAACCTCATCCCCGAAGCCTCCTCCTTCTTCCAGCCTCTGTCTTCTGGGCTCCCACAGCACCTGGAACTGAGTCTAGTCAGCTTGTATTTTAGTTACCTTCTCACAAACCTGTCTCCTGAGCTGCTCATGGAATCCCTTGAGGTCAGGAACTCAATGATTTTGAAGTCATTGGAGGCAGTGTGAGCTGCTGCTGGAGCTGGCCTGGACCAGATCACAAGAATCACGGTGTGTATCTCTTTCTTAGTGCACATTCAGTTCATGCTTGCTAAGTCACTTCAGTCTTGTCTGATTCTTTGTGACCCTATGGACTGTAGCCACCGGCCCCCCCACCCCCAACCAGGCTCCTCTGTCCATAGGATTCCCCAGGCAAGAATACTGGGGTGAGTGACCATGACCTTCTGCAGGGGCTTTTCCCAACCCAAGGATCGAACCCATGTCTCTGATGTCTCCTGCATTGGCAGGCAGGTTCTTTACCACTAACGCCCACCTGGGGAGCCCCCAAATAGATGATGATCATCAAGGGATTCATCTAGGAACCATCTGGGATTTGAGCCTGGGACCTCTTGCAACCAAAGCAAGAATCACCCCTGGACCAATGAGCCACCATAACACACGTTCAGTAGGTTCCTGTTGATAACTTGAAATTGGCCACAGTGGAATATTGGCAGGATTTGGCAGTTAATGAATATCAGGCCCTTTAGTAGCATGGGTGAGGGGGAGACACAATAAAAAAACGTTTACCTGCTCACACTGACCTCAGGCAAAATGAAGTAAAAGGCTTTCGCCACCTGTATCAGCCTCATAGAATGGTGGTCATTTTCTTGTGATTAGAGGACCTGTGTGCCAACAAAGGTCCATCTATCCAAGGCAATGGTTTTTCCAGTAATCATGTATGGATGTGAGAGCTGGACTATAAAGAAAGCTGAGCGCCGAAGAATTGATGCTTTTGAACTGTGGTGTTAGAAAAGACTCTTGAGAGTCCCTTGGACTGCAAGGAGATCCAACCAGTCCATTCTGAAGGAGATCAGTCCTGGGTGTTCATTGGAAGGACTGATGTTGAAGCTGAAACTCCAATACTCTGGCCACCTGATGCGAAGAGCTGACTCATTTGAAAAGACCCTGATGCTGGGAAAGATTGAGTGCAGGAGGAGAAGGGGCAACAGAGGAATGGATGGTTGGATGGCATCAACAACTCAGTAGACATGGGTTTGGGTGGACTGCGGAAGTTGGTGATGGACAAGGAGGCCTGGTGTGCTGCAGTTCATGGGGTCACAAAGAGCTGGACATGACTGAGCGAACTGAACTGACCGGTGTGTGAAGAAGTGTCTCTTTCTCTCCATCCAGACAGTTTAAAGAGCTCTCTCTGCAGAATCCACTGTCTAGGCTCTGGTAGAGAGATGCTACAGGTCTTCCCTGTAGCTCAAATGGTAAAGAGTCTGCCTGCAATGCTGGAGACCCAGTTTCGATCCCTGGATGGAGAAGATCCCCTGGAGGAAATGGCAATCCACTCCAGTATTCTTGCCTGGAGAACCCCATGGACAGAGGAGCCTGGCGGGCTACAGTTCATAGGGTCGCAGAGAGTCAGGCTCGACTGAGTGACTAACACTAGAGAGATGCTGGATGAGACTGGGTGATTGTAAAGTTTCTTCCCAGCTCTAAAATTCATTGATTCTGGGTATTATGCATATCACTCACAAGTAATTAACATTAATAATGCCTTACATTCATTCAGCCCTTATCTTTTCTTTTTTTCCCTGAAGAACTTTCATATCCATTATGTCATTTGACACTTCTCAGAAGCCACGGAATAGAGAAGTTAATACATCCAGTGTAGACGTCTACTTAGATTTTCAAATAGATTTGCGCATAGTTGACCTTGGTCTCAGAGAGGGGATGGGGGCTACAGGGTGATCATAATGTGCTCAGTTCAGGTAGGATGAACTCCGAGGCTCAGAGAGGGCAAGACGCTTACCCAAAGCTGCGCAGATACAGAGCAGCAAAGCTTCATCAGCTCCGGGATTGCACTGAAGATGAAGAACCATATGGCGTGGGTGGTCGCCCAGAAGAACTGAAAAATAGCATATCTATGTAATATCAGCTATTTTAATAGAAGGCAAAAAGCACACTGTCTCAAAATTGAGATAGCTTATCTTTGATTCCAAGCATCTGAATACTCAATCCGTTTCGAGGGCTCCCTTCCATTTTTGCCACTCGACGAGCTGTCTGAGCCTCATAATCACGGCGCTGGGCTTCCCGGGAGGCTGACTGCTCTGTGGGTCACAGAATCCTTTTTCCCTCCAGAGAGACTGTCCCCTCCACACACAATCGAGGATGCAGGCATTTTACAAAGGTTTCAGAAAAGGTTGGTAACTCATCTCTCTGAATTCCCTGTGATAAGGGAACCTATTAGGAGGCTAAGGAGGAGAAGCAATTTGAGTTTCACGAAACTACTGCGTAATTCAGACAAGCCTGGGTGTAGAACTTTGCTCACCCCTCTACTTGGGATTTGTACGACTTTAAGACATATAGAGTTTCAAGTAGACTGAAGGAATGCATTTAGATCAAAGGAAAGCACGTACAAGGCATCGTTCACAAAAGAAAGCCCGGACTTCCCTGGTGGTCCAGTGCAGAGTCTGCCTGCCAGTCCAGGGGACATAGGTTCGATCCCTGATCCAGAAACATTCTGCATGCTGCCGAGCAACTAAGCCCTTGTTGCCACAAGTACTGAGTCCTGAGCCCTAGAGACCTGGCTCCACAACAAGAGAAGCCACTGCATCAAGAAGCCGGCTAGAGGGTAGCCTCTGCCTGCTGCAACTTGAGAAGGCACCGGGCACAGCAACAAAGACCAGCACAGCCAAAAATCAGTAGTTAAAGTCAAACATTTTAAAAAGAATGCAGATATTCATGTGTGTACATGCACGTGCAAAACTTTAATAACACACCTCCAAGGACAATAATAGCTGAATGATAACAGTGGATATAGCTCAGCCCTCATAATGTGCTCACAGAAATTCTAGAAATAAAGATTTCTGTCCCATTACATAGGAAATTCAGGAGAAAAAAAATCTTGGTTGGTATAAGTTGCCTATAAGTTTTACACTTTGTATGTCCATATGTGCTAAGTTGTTTCAGTCGTGTCTGACTCGGAGACGCTATGGACCATAACTCACCAGGCTCCTCTGTCCATGGGGTTCTCCAAGCAATAATACTGGGACATGGGTTGCCATGTCCTCCTCTAGAGGATCTTCCTGACCCAGGGATTGAACTCGTGTCTCTTGTGTCTCCTGCATTGGCTGGAGTGTTCTTTATCACTAGCGCCACCGGGGAAGCCCACACTTTGTACACTAGTTATTATTTTACTGTTTATTCTCAAAAATGTTTTGAATATAATTGTGTGGAATTTAGACTCCATGTTTCACTTGAGAAAGAGAACTTGGCTCCCACGTGGCAGCCAGAGAGAGCCTCTCTGAACGTGTGCAGTGAAGTAGACTTCTGTGGTGAGAGCTGTCTTTAGGGCCTCCTTCCATGGTGTGTTGGAACCAGCTCAGACTGGTGGGGGAGAGCAGGTTGTCAAATTTCAAGGAAATCTGCCAGCTGGTTGGTGTCATCTTGGCACCTTGAAATTGGCCATCATTGGGATGTTTGCACCATGGAAACCAGGAAATACTACAAAGCAGTGGTTTTCACTCCCTAAGGAACTGGTTGTTGAGCATTTACCACAGCACCGCTGCTATTCACTATATAGGGTACTGTTCCATTTATATCTTTCAACCTCACTTAATTTTCATACCCACAGACAAGTAGACAACCAGGTGAAAGTCATAGAGTCTATTTTTTTATTTTTTGAAAAAAGCTGTATTGCAGTATAGTTGATTTACAACATTGTGTTAGTTTCAGGTGTATAGCAAAGTGAATCAATTATACATATACATATACCCACTCATTTTAAGATTCTTTTCCCAGATAGGTCATTAACAAGAGTACTGAGTAGAGTTCTTAATAGGAAAACCGAAGACCTGAACCCTGTGAGAAATCAGAAACAATAAAGGATTCCCTACTCTTTCCCAGTAGCCTGTAGGTATTTGAGAATTATATCATGTAGGCTTTCTTTTTGTTCCTTTTCCTAAGCTAGCTTGAGTCCTCAAGCTTTAGTGCATGAGTTAAGGTGTAAGTGTCGATAGGGGGAAACCATGTGTATGGCACTTTACAAGAATATTTAGGGGGCTTTTGAGGGTAACTTTGGCCACAAAAGTATTTTACCGGAGGACTTCTCTGCTGGCTCAGTGATTAAGACCGTGCCTGTCAATGCAGGAGACATGGGTTCAAACCCTTTTCTGGGAAGATCCAGCACGCCTGTGCACAATTGAGCCTGTGCTCTAGAGCCCGCCAGCTGCAGTTACTGATCCGGGCACCACAACTACTCAAGTCCGAGCTCCCTGGAGCCCACGCTCTACAACAAGAGAGGCCGCTGCAACGAGAAGTCCGTGCACTTCAACTAGACTGTAGGCCCCCTTGCCGCAACTAGAGAAAAGCCCGTGAAGCAACCAACCCCAGAACAGCCAAACATAAATAAATAAATAAATAATTTTAAAGTATTTTACTGAAGTTGGCAAAATATGATAATTGAAACCCAGAATACATGGGTTTGAATCTAGGCTTTGCCACACAAGCTACTTCACCTTTTCTGAGCTTTTAGTTTCTTCATCAGTAAAATCAGAATAAAAATGATACCCTGCCGCTAAAGTTTCTTATTAAATGTGTCCATATATGTATCACTGCCTGGACTTATTTGGGCTAGGCACATGTTAGTTATTATTATTATAAAGTAAAGGAGTGTTTTAATTGATGATGTTGGCAGCTGAGTGAAGGTTAGAGTAGATAGAGTCAAGACTGGGAGAGTCTTGGTTAGTTCATTCCTTTGGTTCAGCCTGATCCTGTTGAATGAATAATTGAAACTGTGTGGCTGTTTGGTATTACAAAGGCTAAGCCAGTGGCTTCTCCTGAAACTTGACCTATGACACAGAGAGCTTTCAGTTCAGTTCAGTCACTCCATCGTGTCCAACTCTTTGCGACTCCATGGACTGCAGCACGCCAGGCCTCCCTGTCCCTCACCAACTCCCGGAGCTTACTCAAACTCATGATAGAGAGCTTTAGCTGACATTAAAAAGACCACTTTCCCTAGGAATCTATTTTATCAGCTTCCATCTTGTTCATCTGGAGCTTGGAAGGCATGATGAAGAGGAGGGAATAGTGGGAGATAAAATCAGAGAGCACCCAGACCCCAGACCTTGGAATTCCTCAGAGGTCATGGTGAAAGTTTTATATCTTAGTAAGCCAAGTGGAAAGCTGTGGGAAAATTTAGGTGCTAGGAAGCTGGAGTCCTAATCCTCTGGCCACTTGATGCGAATAGCTGACACATTGAAAAAGACCCTGATGCTGGGAAAGATTGAGGACAGGAGAAGAGAGTGACAGAGGCTGAGATGGTTGGATAGTATCACCGACTCAATGGACGTGAACTTGGGCAAACTCTGGGAGACGGCGAGGGACAGGGAGGCCTGGAGTGCTGCAGTTCATCAAGTCACAAAGAGTCAAACACAACTTGATGACTGAACAGCAACAACAAGGCATGAGGAGATACAGAAATGTAGTTGGTCACAGATGAACAGAAAAAAATCCCTCCTTATCTCCTGTGCTGGATTGATATGCAGAAGCATCACAGAATTGTAGTATGTTGTGCTAATTACGGGGAAAGGGCATGCAAACTGTGGGACGACCTGAGGAAAACTGGAAACCCTGCAGCGAGGGCCGTGGAAAAGATAAACAAGGCTTCCCTGGTGACTCTCTCGCAGTTGCTTGTAAATGGCCTCCTTAGGGACCGTCTCCTCTGGGACGTTTGTCACATCTCTCAAATGCCCTGGCTGGTCTTTTACCGCCTCCAGCATCCAGGCCCTGTCTCATGTCCAGGGGTGAATAATAAAGATAAATTTGAGAAGTAATGGATAAAGACCCCATCCTTGTAGAGCAATAAAATTTATCATGGCTTAACTAATCTGGCCCCATTTATGCCTGCTGCCTGCCTTCCCAACCATCGAATGACTAATTGATAACTAATTTCCTCAATTTGTACTTCATTACTTATTGCAGCAGAAAAGCTTATACCTAACTCTATGAATCAAATAGACTCCATGAAATCAGCAGTGATGGTATTGGCCAGAGTTCTTGGCAAATTGACCAGCTTTTCAGGAAAGGTGACTTCTCAACAAAACATCCAAGGGATACTAAGTTTTCCGTGTGTGTCAGGAACAGGGCTAAACATGTTGCTGTTGTTCAGTCACTAAGTCGTATCTGACTCTTTGTGACCGCATGGACTGCAACACACCAGGCTTCCCTGTCCTTCACCATTTCCCAGAGCTCGCTCAAACTCATGTCCATTGAGTCACTGATGCCATTCAACCATCTCATCCTCTGTCACTCCCTTCTCCTCAACCCTCAGTCTTTCCTAGCATCAAGGTCTTTCTCAATGATTCAGCTCTTCACATCAGGTGGCCAAACTATTGGAGCTTCAGCTTCATCATCAGTCCCTTCCAATGACTATTCAGGGCTGATTCCCTTTAGGATTGACTGGTTTGATCTGTTAGCATTCCAAGGGATTCTCAAGAGTCTTCTCCAGCACCACAGTTTGAATGCATCAATTCTTCACCGCCCAACCTTCTTTCTGGTCCAATTCTCACATCTGTACTCAACTACTGGAAGAACATGACTACTGGAAAAAAAAAAAAGCATGTTGCATTTGTATGATTAAAGGTCATGACAGATAATCAAACTTTGGTAGCTTATCACAACAGAGATTTATTTCTTTTTCAATAACCACTTAATTCAGGTGTTTCTGTTGGCAAAGGATGGGGGAGTTTTGGTCCATGTAGCCATTCAGGTTGATGGAGTCCCCGAGTTAAAGCCCAGGTGACCCACCGTCATCAGTGAGCAGCTTCCAAGGTTGCTCTCCCTTGCTGTTGGCGCTCAGCCAACAGAGGGAGGAAAGAGGATGGGGAGCATAGGTGGGAAGTTTTAATGGGCTAGCTTAGAAGAACACATCGTTTCAACTCATGATGTATTGGTCATAACTCAGGGAGACCTGGGAATGTAATGTAGATGTGACCCAAGAAGTGTGTTTTGTTGGACAGATTGCCACAAACCGTGATTTCACCTAATCTTTACAACGGTGCTATCAGGTTGGCCCTTATCATCACTTTACAGATGAGGAAAGTGAGGCTTGGACAGGTTAAGTTAACTTGCTTAAGGTCAAAGAGCTGGAAAGTGAAGGAACAGAGTCGTCAGCTCAAGTCACCTGTCCGATTCCAAGTCCACGCTTCCACCTGTGCTAAACTACTTCTGTCAGGTCTTAAAGAGTGGGAAGGCCAGATGAGAGGTCTTTTTCCCTTACTATGCTCTGGTCAACACCAACATACCTGGACTTGCCCGGCGGTCCGGTGGTTAAGAGTCTGCCTACCAACGCAGAGGACACGGTTCGACCCCTGGTCTGGGAAGATCCCACATGCTGTGGGCAGCTAAGCCTGTGTGCCGCAGCTACCGAGTCCGTGCTCTGGAGCCCATGCTCGGCGCCAGGAGAAGCCCCCACACTTCAAAGAACAGGAGCTCCTGCTTGCCGCAACTCGGGGAAAGCCTGCATGTGGCAACAAAGACCCAGCGCAGCCAAAAGTAATTAATACACTTCAAAAAGGCACGAACACACTTGACCCCAACCCTCCATGACGTTCTCTTCCTTCCGAGGGGAGCTGTTACCGCTGCCTCTGACGCGGACTCGTCTAGTGAAAGCAGAACCAGGACATCTTGTGAACTTGCAGAAACCCAGGTCGAGGTGCCCCGGGGTGCCCAGGTCCAGTGATGCTGAATCTGAGGCTGACCACCCACGTGTGCGTCCACTGTGGGAGGCACAGAGCAAGTGTCAAACTGAGCAGGAAAGATTCAACTAATTAAAGCTTTTCTGAACTCTGCTGTCCGTTGGCTTTTTAACAAGTGATGCTATTAATCCTACATATTCTCCGTTTTTCATTTGTTTGTGGGGGGAAAATGTTGAAGGCGATATTGTGGTGTTTATCCTTGGAATAATGTTGCCATAGTTACCTCTCGACTTTATTATACCAGTAGTGCAATAATTGAAGCAAGGGGACCTGGGGATGCTCTCATAACCATGTGCTTGGTCCCTAACATGAGCATGATACGCATCTCTTAGATTGGGGGAAAAAGAAGGGAGCTTGCCCTCAGCACTTAACCCCAAAACTCAGCCGAGTGGTCCTATGTATTTGACGAGGGTGTTGCTTGGTGATGTCCAGAGTGAGCCATTTCTATGAAGTTGCTTTGTTTTCACATTGTTTTACAGTGACACTCTTAGAATGCAGGAATGTAGTGTCTCCATGGAAACTGGAAATGTACAAAATTAAGACCCAGAATAGGAAAGCTCCTATGAGCACAGTTCTGCTGATCACTAATAAAGAAATGATGTGTTGCAAGTAAAGGTGTTGGATGTCAGAAGAGACGGGGAATGATACATTTGACATCCTAATCTAACCAAGGACCTTCACTTTTTGGACGTGGTGCAGAAAGGTTCTAAATGCACATCCAGGTAATTGTGGTCTGTCAGACAGGAGGAATGCTTGTTAATACCCCATTGTGGGGAAAGAGCTACTTCACTTCTATGGAAAGCGCACCGTGGCTCCACGTCTCTGTTGAGCTCATTCAGAAAGAGTTAGTGGGACATGAAAGAGGCAGCGTGATGTAATGCAAAGATGTAGAATTTATGGTCAGAACAGAGTTCAGTCTCAGCTCCTCCATTTGCCGTCTCATAACTTTAAGCATTGGAGGAGGAAATGGCAACCCTGTCCAGTATTCTTGCCTGCAGAATCCCAGGGACAGAGGAGCCTGGTGGGCTGCCGTCTATGAGGTCGCACAGAGTCAGACTCAACTGAAGCGACTTAGCAGCAGCAGCAGCTTTAAGCAAATCCCTCCAGCTTGCTGAACCTCTGTTTCCATGTTCCATAAAATGGGCATGCTAAAGCTGTATACATTTTTGAAGTGTCGTAGGGTTGAAAGTACACCCATACACTTTATAAATGTGTATTCGTCGCCTTTGTTCACCTCTCTTCAGATACGTATGTTTATTTTTAGGAGTATCAGGAGGGGGTTTTCAGCCTGACTTCCTCTATACAAGGTAAAGGCTTAGTTCCGAATGTCTGAACCAATGGCATACTGGCGTGAGAGGCACAGCTTGACAGAACAGTCAGTGGAAACACAAGGCCATCTTCGGACACATGTGCTGTTTGTTGGTGCTGGGGACTGGTGAAGGCAGATGAGTGTCTGCTCCGATGCTCCACTTCTTTGTGGCTCCTTCTCCTCTTTGTCAAGGGCCTGCCTGTTTGATCCCTGACTTCTCTTTTGTCTCCCTCCACTCACGTCTGGGCTTCCTTGCTGGCTCAGATGGTAGAGAATCTGCCCCAAATGTAGGAGATCCCAGTTCCAACCCTCGATCAGGAAGATCTCCTGGAGAAGGGAATGGCTAACTAATTAAAGCTTTTCTGAACTCTAAGTCGTATCTGACTCTTTGTGACCGCATGGACTGCAACACACCAGGCTTCCCTGTCCTTCACCATTTCCCAGAGCTCGCTCAAACTCATGTCCATTGAGTTTGGACATGGTCCAATTCTCCAGTTTGGGCTATCCAGATGGTTGGATAGCATCACCGACTCAATGGACATGAACTTGGGCAAACTCTGGGAGACGGCGAGGGACAGGGAGGCCTGGAGTGCTGCAGTTCATCAAGTCACAAAGAGTCAAACACAACTTGATGACTGAACAGCAACAACAAGGCATGAGGACATACAGAAATGTAGTTGGTCACAGATGAACAGAAAAAAATCCAGTACTCTTGCCTGGAGAATTCCATGGACAGAGGAGCCTTGCGGGCTACAGTCCATGGGGTAGCAGAGGTGGACATGACCAAGCAACTAACATTTTCGCTTGCATCTCACGCATTTGCTGAAATGCCATCCAATTCTATTAGGACATTCAAATATACAAAATTCTCAGTCTCCTTCTGTAGTCACTGCAAGTTCAGAGTCTTATTAACAATTTTTGTGGCTATTACCATCTATTTTTTTAATTATTAAAAAAATTAAACCCCTTTATTGAAGTATGCTGACATACAAAAACTGTCAACATATTTTATGTATACAACTTGATGAGTCTGAAGATAAGTATACACTCATGAAATCATCACCAGAATCTATGCCACATGCACAACTATTACCTCCAAAAATTTCCTTCTACCCTCTTTATTATTGTTGTTGTTTTTTACTTTTTGATAACAACAATGAATATAAGATATACTCTCTTAGATAAGTGCTTTGCTATATGTGGATCTCTAGAACTTGTTCATCTAATGTAGCTGTACCCTTTGATCAGGGTCTCTCTGTTTATCCCCTCCTGACAGCCCCTAGCAGCCCCCCTTCCACTTTCAGCTTCTCTGAGTTTGACTATTTTAGATTTCTCACTTAAGTGGTTGTTATTATTCTGACTCATTGCAACTGAATAAATTGTAGCCAGCCAGGCTCCTCTATCCATGGGGTTCTCCAGGCAAGGGTAGTGGAGTGAGTTGTCATCCCCTTATTTAGGGGATAGAACCCTGGTCTCCTACATTGCAGGCAGATTCTTTACCACTGAGCCACTAGGGAAGCCCCATTTAAGTGGTACCTTGCAGTATTTGTCTGTCTGTGTCTGGTTTATTTGGCTTAACATAATGGCCTGATGGAGAAGGCAATGGCACCCCGCTCCAGTACTCTTGTCTGGAAAATCCCATGGAAGGAGGAGCCTGGTAGGCTACTATGGTCCATGGGGTTGCTAAGAGCGGGACACAACTGAGCGACTTCACTTTCCTTTTTCACTTTCATGCATTGGAGAAGGAAATGGCCACCCACTCCAGTGTTCTTGCCTGGAGAATCCCAGGGACAGGGGAGCCTGGTGGGCTGCCGTCTATGGGATCGCACAGAGTCGGACACAACTGAAGCGACTTAGCAGCAGCAGCAGCAGCAATGGCCTGAGGATCATCCAGGTTGCTGCTAATGGCAAGATTTCCTACTTCTCTGAGGTTGAATACTCTTCCATTGTATTTATAGAGCACATTTTCTTTATCCATTTACCCTTCAGCGGACGTTTAGATGGATTCCTGTCTTGGCTATTATAGAGAATGCTTGCAGTTAATATGAGGTGCTGCTTCTCTTTGAGAGTCTGATTCCATTTCCTTGGGAAATATACCCAGCACTGGGATTCCTGGAGCATATGGTAATTCTGTTTTTAAATTTTGAAGGATCACTCCACTGTTTCCCACGGTGGCTGCACCAATTTACATTCCTACCAACAGTGCACAAGGGTTCCCTTCCCTCCACATCTTTGTCAACAGCTGTTATCATTCTTTTTAAAAAAATGAAATAACTGCTCTAACAGGTGTGAGGTGCCGCCACATGTCTGTTCTTAATGACACCGAATGGAAGGAAGCTCCTTCACTTCCAGCGCCAAGCGTCTGCTGGATCTCTGCCTGATTGGAGCCAAAGCTCTCAGAACTCGTCTCCAGCCCCGTCTGATGCTCTGCACTGTTTCCCAGGGGCCTCTCTAAAAAGAGTAGTTTCCACTTCCTGTCACGAGCAGTGTTTTTCTCTGATCTGCCCAGTCTCCCTCAGTGTAAGGAAACAATACTCCGCTCTGGCTTTTGGCACGTGGAGCTGGTCTTCCTCACCAGTGCAGGGAAGCCTTGACACGCCTTGGGCGTCTTTATCAAACAGCCTTAACGCTGCAGCCACCTGCGGTTTCACGATTTAAAACTTCCACGCTCCCCTCTGTGTATGCTTCAACTGTACCGAAAGTGTGGGTTTCTACAGTCTTATAGACTGCTATGAATTGGATTTAAAAAAAACCACAAACCTTGCATTTAAGCCTCATATGCTGAGACATGTCATGATCAACTAGATGCTGAATAAATGGCAGGAAAATGTTACTTTTATAAATATTTACTGAGTTCCATGTCATGTTGATGTTCTGCACTCGGGAAAGTGATCAGCTTGTCCAGGTTTGTCTGATATTTTCCCAGTTTTATCATGGAAAGTCCCACAGAAATTCAACAGTCCCAGGCAAACCAGGGCAGTTGGTTACCTTAGAGTCTAGGACTAAGCTGTTGAACAAAACCTCCTCTCTCAAGGATCTGACAGTCTAATAAACCAGAAAATAGAAGTAAACACCCAGCAGTTTAACTCCTAGTTATAGACCCAAATCTGAAAACAGGTCCTCTAACAAATACATATCCATGTGTGTCCATGGCAGCTCTATTCACAGCAACCAAACGGCAGAAACAACCCAAATGTCCATCGTCAGATGAATGGACACTCCAGTTCTCCTCTGTCCACACAATGGAATATTATTTAGCCATAAAGGAATGAAGTAACTGATATATTCTGTAACATGGGTGAACTTAGAACACATCATGCTAAGTCAAAGGAGACCCCAAAATGCCCACATATTGTGAGATTCCATTTATGTGACATATTTAGAGTAGGTAAGGCTACTTTCAAAGTGAAGGAAATGACACCCCCCTCCAGCATTCTTGCCTGAAAATTTCCATGGAGAGCGGAGCCTGGTGGGCTACAGTCTGTGGGGTCGCAAAGAGTTGGACACTACTGAGTACTTGCAAGAGTCTAAAATCTTGAAATTGCCCTACTTCTAAAATGGTCCTTCAGCTGCTCCATTGCCCTGAGGAAGATCTGGCCCCACCATTTGGTCATTACTCTTTCCGAGTATTTTCTAGGGAACAGATTGCTAGTGACTTTGGGGCTAAAATGCTGAAAAAAGATGGCAGATTCTCTGGGGAAGAAGCCATTCCATATCCGGTGACTTGGTGCTGGGGCAGGACTGCACAGTAAGGACCAGAGCACCCTAGTTCTGGCTCTTAACACAGCTTCCTGGACAGAGTGACTCCAGAATCAAAGAGGGCTTAAACAACCACCTCCTCGACCCCCAAGACACAGCGATGGGCAGGAGCTTCCATGTGGAGTCTGATTTCTGCTTCTGCCTTGACCCTGTGTCCTAGAACAGCAGGGTCGCCAGGTGTACATCATCACCTGTGAAATGAGGACAGAGACAGACGTGTTGTGAGGATACACGTTTCTCCTCAAAACCAGTAGTATACACTGTCTGGAAAATAACAAGTGCTCAATAATTATTAATTTTCTCCATTCTTTCCTTTTCATCCCAAGACTTAATTAAGATGTAGCGTCAGAGCTATGATTAAGTGATTCACAGGAAGGGAAATCTACACGGCCAGCACCCAGGAAGAAATGTTAAGGGTGGCTAGCAACAAAGGATTGAAAAGAGAAACAGCAAGGCGTTATTTTTCTCCTACAAAATTGGCCCGGGAAAAGGCGAGGGGAGTCAGTGTTGCCTTAGAGTTTAGGAGCCAGGTATTTGCATCCTAGGCTATTAATGGAACAACCGGGACCAACATTTTGAGGGGGGGTGATTTGGCGATAATATGCTTGTTTCAAAAGCCTTAAACATGCACTTAAGTTTTGACCTGGCAATTCCAGTTCGAGAAATTTATCCCCAGGGAATAATTAAGGATGTGCTTGCAAACTTAGCCACAGAAAGCACTCTATAAATAGTTGTTAAATGAAGGAGTGAACGATCCTCATTGCTGCATTGTTTATAATAATGAAAATTCCAGTAACAGGAAAAAAATAAATAAATTATGGTCTGGCCACAAAATGAAATCCTCTGCAGCCATTAAATCTGATTCGGTAAACACGTCTGGATAACTTTTACCATTTACAAGGGCCTGTAAGATATTTCTGATTACCCAAGTTAAAAAAAAATGTTAAATGACAGATCGTATGGCTACGGCTTGTTTAAAAAGACGTATCCATAAATAAGATGGGGAGAAAGACTCTCCATGGGTGCACAGAGCAATGTGAGAAGCCGTTAAGTGCTGAGTGGTATGACATGGTGAATGGGTTTTAGTCCCTTGTTTCTGCTTTTCTGTGTATTCTGGGCATGTACTATTGACACATATTAAAAAAGAAAAAAAAGTTAATGTTAAAATAGAGGGACTTACTGAGATGGGGATGGGTGGTTGGCAACCAAGATAAGGAATTAGAACGCAAAAGTGTGAGCCAGGAGGAGGCGGGGCGTCTGGCTAGGGTAAAAGTGCGGCAAGATGTGAGCAGCCTTTCCTACCTCCCTCGTGACTGTTTCAGCTTTTCTGGCCTCAAATCAACACTCTGAGACCTCGATTTGACTTCAGCCTCCTTTAGGATGTGTCAAGTCTGGGAAACACACACAAATGCTCCTCTTTGTCTTTGCTGCCCTGGGTCGGGAAGATCCTCCTGCAGGAGGAAATGACAACCTATTCCACTCTTCTTGCCTGGAGAATCCCATGGACAGAGGAGCCTGGTGGGGTACAATCCACAGGGTTGTAGAGTTGGACGCGATTGAAGCAACGTAGCACACACGCACGCACGGGGGTGACTCGCTCCTGGCCGTGTGTCCTGATGAGAGCTGGTTTGTACCTAGAGAGCAGACCTGTCAGAGAGCAGCCTGGTCTCTGAAGCTCTGAGGACAGCCTGGACCAGCCTCCTGGAGAGACAGAGAGAGAGAGCCAGCACCAGGCCGCAACGAGGAAAGCCCACGGCTCAGGAGGCCCTTGCATAGCAGGAGATGTATTTACCTTTTTTTTTATGCTCCCCAGCTTTTCGCTGAGTAAATTGCTGCGATGGAACATAATTGCTTTTCATTTTATTTTTAAAAATTGCTGCCAAGGCAGTCTGCTTGCCTCCTGAAGTCAGCACAAATCCGAGAATACTTTACTCCAAGGGAAGATTTTTTTTTTTTAAACTTGGATTTGAAAAGTGATTTCCCCCAGATGATGAGCAGGTCAAGGTTCCACAGATCGTGGTGACTCCTTGCTCTTTAGACCCAGAGATTTGCGAAGCTCATCAGCTCATTCCTTTCACTCATGTCTTTGCTGAAATACCACGTCCAGAAAGAACCCTCCTCGGAAATCACTGTCTAAAATAGCACGTTCTGTCAGCTTTCCTGGAACTTGTGTTTTCCCCCAAAGTTCCTTTCCTGCCCTGCATGCATGCTTAGTCCTTTCAGTCATATCCACTCTGTGAGACCCCATGGACTATAGTCCATGAGGCTCCTCTATCCAAGGATTCTCCAGGTGAGAATACTGGAGTGGGTAGCCATTCCCTCATCCAGGGAATCTGCCCAACCCAGAGACTGAAGCTGTATCTCTTACATCTCATGTGTTGGCAGGTGGGTTCTTTAACCCTAGCACCACCTGGGAAGCCCATCTTTGTTATACAATTGTTTTTTTTTCAAAGTTGCTCAGTCATGTCCAAATCTTTGCAACTGTAGTCCATGGAATTCTCCAGGGCAGAATATTGGAGTGGGTAGCCGTTCCCTTCACCAGGGTATCTTCCCAACCCAGGGATCAAATCCAGGTCTCCCACACTGCCAGTGGATTCTTTACCAGCTGAGCCACCAGGAAAGCCCAAGAATACTGAAGTGGGTAGCCTATCCCTTCTCCAGCAGATCTTCCCGACCCAGGAATAGAATCAGGGTCTCCTGCATTGCACGCGGATCCTTTACCAGCTGAGCTACCTGGGAAACAGGGTACATGTATATGTCAATTGTAATCTCCAATCATCCTATCCCCTTCCCTGTTTGGTATCTATAAGTTTGACCTCTACCTCTGTGTCTCTATTTCTGCTTTGCAAATAAGTTCATCTCTACTATTAATCTAGATTCCACATATAAACAATATTATACAATATTTCTCCTTCTCTTTCTGACTTGGTTCATTCTGTATGATAGTCCCTAGGTCTATCCATGTCTCTGCAAATGGCACTCTTTTGTTCCTTTTGATGGCAATATTTTATTGGATATATGTGCCACATCTTCTTTATCCATTCCTCTCTGATGGACATTCAGGTTGCTTCCATATCCTGAGTTTTTAGTGCTATTTTTTCAAAGACATGGATGTTGAAATTTGACTCTCCCTGCTTGCACCCCCTGGGCGAGGGGAACTAGTGGATTGATTAAGCCTAGTCTTTATAAAGTCACAGTCATTTGCTTTGGTTTTGGGGTACTCTGCTGTCAGGTACCCTTGGTCCTGCCCCACTTGGGTCTGGGCTCCAGTGACCAGAGGTAAGAGTGTTTTTGCGGAGTTGACATAGGAATTCTCTGAGCCTACCTACTTCAGGTTGACTGAAAATGGTCTCTCAGCTCCCACCTAAGGGCTTCCCAATAATTAGAAGCAATGCTTGCAAATCCTGGTGGACCCTTTTGGAAGGAGACCTGTGACATTTGCTGGTGCTTTGCTCTTCATATGGCACAGCATCAAGACCCCTGGGAGGCTTGCTCCGAAACCTACAGCAGAGGGATTTAGGCAAGTGTTTGTCCTTCCTTGTCTATCAATGAGCGACTGTTATAGCTCTCGTGGGATCTGAGTGAGACGCTGCATGCAGAGTGCCCACTCTGGTGAGTGACGTGTAGGTGTTCAACACATTTTAATAATAAAAACATGAAGACCATTCTAATGAAAGGTAGGCAGGGAAGACTGTATCACCTTACTCGAGGGGTGGAGACACTGGAGCTCAGAGAGGTTATTTGGCCAAAGTTCAAGTATACAGATGAGGATACTATATCCTTAATGTTTGCCCTTTGCACCTCCCTTGGGCTTCCAATCAGGTTCTGGACTGTAGGCATCAGCATCCTGACCCAGCCATACACTCCCACACACTGACCTCTTGGAGAAATCATCAATGCTGAGGTGACACCCCCTCTGCCTTAGAGGTCCTCTCCTCTGTATCCTTCCCCCCAAGTCCCAACTATTTCCCTTCATCTCTCACTAGGTAGCCACTATCTCCAAGCTCATCTAGTCTTTAAGCATCTACTGATGGTTCAGTCTATACTACATCTTACAGACAACGAGTCCTCTGCATTTAGTGCCCATCGATATTTACCTTCCAGGGTTGGTTGGTTTGTCTGCTAGTTTGTTCCTGGTGTGAAAACTTACATCTCAGTCACTGTGTGAAACAACTCCCACCCTTTAAGATGGAGTCTGTGTCTTTCACACCTTGTGTGTTCCCTCTAGAGCACCTGGCTTACAGCTGGGCATTCACCGCCAACCACAGATGAGAAGGGCAGGGGTGGGTGGGTGAAAAGGCTCTAGCTGTGAGCTGGAAGCTTCAAGGCAGCAGCTCATCTTCATTTCTTGTGGCCCGTGCTCCGTTCCCGACTTCAGGATAAAGTGGGGACTGCCTGTAGGTGTGGGGTTACAGGAAGGGAGGGGACTCTTTCCATCCAGATAGATTAAGATGAGACGATGTCCAGAGACCATGCTTGGAAGTCCTTAACTGAGATCAGTGGAGCCATGGAAGTTGGCAGCCCAGTTCCCAAGTGGCCCACCAGTGGGGGAGGGGTGAATGATGTGTTCAGAAAGGAATGGAGCTTGAAGTGCCGGCCCTCAGGGACCCCTTCTGGACGTCACACTCAGCAGGACCTCTCCCAATCTCTCCCATTTGGGGCATTCAGCTCACAGATATCTCCGTTTCCTGCAGCTGTCTCCTAGCTTCTGAGTTCAGTCCTCGTTGTCCACAGGGCATTGACTCCAGAAGGCCTGGCAGATGCCAAATTCCATGGGTGCTCCAGTTCCTTATATAAAACGACACAGTATAGGGAATATGGTCGGCCCTCATACCCACAAGCTTTGCATTGTGGATTGTTGTTGTTCAGTTGCTCAGTCATGTCTGACTCTTTTAGACTCCATGCACTACAGCAGGCCAGGCTTCCCTGTCCTTCACCATCTCCCTGAGTTTGCTTAAACTCATGTCAGTGGACTTCGTGACGCCAGCCAACCATCTCACCCTCTGTTGCCCACTTCTCCTCCTGCCCTCAATCTTTCCCAGTATCAGGTTCTTTCCCACTGAGTTGGCTCTGCCAACTGTACACCGCAGGGCTTGTTGGGGTACTCTCAGTATCTCCCCCATAGTATTTATACGGTGGCTTTCCTCTTGACTCCTAAAGAGGCATAAAGGAAGCTTTTTGTCTGAAAGGGGAAGCCTGTTTACTGTAATTAGATACTTAAAGACCCTCATTAGTCGACTTTGCTGGACCTAACACTCAGCAGTATCAAAATGAGAGGCTTTCAGCTCTGTCGCCTCCTCCAGCATCAGTCTTTGAGGATTCCTGTTTGTATTTCTCCTCAGTCCTTAAGCTTCATGGCCGTACTCTTGACCCAATGAAGTCCCATTACTTTCTCTCCTCAGATGAAATACATATGTGTGTGTGTGTGTGTATACATATATTTCCCACACCACCCCACCCCCCAGTTGGAAAAGGTTAAGAAGCAGTCAGGCCCCCCAGTAGAGTGAATGCACAGCTCACCCAGCTATGCAATTATCCCAAAATAGCCCGTTTCCATTTGTAAGACTAGACTGCATTTAAATAAGCATTCTCTTCAAATAAACTTTCATTAAGTCAGACTTTTCTATGGTGAGCATGCTTAATGAGCGCGTGTATGCCCGCGTGTGGTATGGAGCATCTACCTCCATGCTTGGTTTTTGAAACAGAAGAGAGGCTGAACTGCAATGAAATAAGGGAATTCATTTGGCAGAGATGCCGTTGACTTAACAAAGGGAACACTGAAATGTGCATCGAATGAGTGTTGCTAAGATATCTGTGCTTCTGAAGAAACGGCTGCTGAAATTTTGTGGCATACTGTAACTTCCCTCCTCCCATCACATTTTTATTAGAAACCCTGTACCCAACATGCCTTCTCTGCTTAGACCCTTTTCCTCCTTCATGGCATCACTGGGAAGTGATACGTGGCTAACAGGGAGCAAGGCTACAGGTGCAAAATGCAAAATACTATTTCTCTAGTGTTTTCAGCCCTAATGAAATACCAGCATGGATCCTGTTCGAAAGCTACCAAGTGGCAGCATCGTCGCCAAAAATCCACTCTCCTGTGCATTATTCTTGTGCGGATTTGAGCCCACCCACTCTGGAGGAAGCAGGTGACTCTGGATTCAGCCCACGTGGGCGCCTTTGAAATGGGAGGTCAGGCCGGCCTCCGCTGCTTCCCTGGGGTACTTTATTAGAAAATGACTTCTCTTGTGGCCAAATGGAGCTGCTCTCTGTGGAGCACAGGTATGAGATGCCTGTATGAGGAGCTCGATCACACTGACCACCTCTGCTGTTATTTTTTTAAAACCTATTGTCCTCAAGTATTCTACGTTTTCAAAGGAATGAAAATGAATGAAGAGCCAGAAAGTGGGATAGAGCTGGGGTAGGTGGGGGGTGCCTATGGTCCCTTTGTGCATGCTAAGTCACTTCAGTCATGTCCAACTCTTTGCGACCCTGTGGACTATAGCCTGCCAGGCTTCTCTGTCCATGGGATTCTCCAGGCAAGAATTAGTGGAGTGGGTTGCTATGCCCTCCTCCAGGGGATCTTCCCAACCCAGGGATCAAACTTAGGTCTCTTACATCTCCTGCATTGACAGATGGGTTTTTGTACCACTAGCGCCACTTGGGATGGATTTTCGTTACCACTAGCGCCACTTGGGAAGGCCTTGGCCCCGTTAAGAAGTTTCACAGAAAGCCTTGTGGTGGAGCCTATAGACTCCCATAAAGTCAAAGAAAGATTCAAGTCAATTAAATATTGATGCAACAGTAAGTGGAAGAGAAGTGAGGGACTGCCTTCTAAATCTGAACTTTTCAATCTGATATGTTACAGGGTGAAGTGTTTCCCTTCAAAATCCATGTGTTAAAGTCCTCACTCAGAATGTGGCCTCAACTGGAGACAGAGTTGTCTTTCTAGAGAGAGTCAAGCGAAAATGAGGTCACATGGGTGGGCTCTGTTCCCGTATGACTGGTGCCCTTCAAAGAGTGGTAATGTGATTGTAGATACACATGGTGGGAAGACCACAGGAAGACAAAGAAGATGGTCATCTACAAACCAGGGATGGAGTCCTGGGACAGATACCTCCTCAGCCCTCTGAAGGAAGGGCTTGTCAACCACTCGATCCTGGAGTTTTGGCCTCCAGAACCTTGGAGAGTAAATTTAAACCACCCAGTTTGTGGTTCATTATCATGGTGGTCCTTGCAAGTGAATGCCCAATGTACACAGCAAGGACCTCTTGGAAGAAAATCAAGTTGTGAGTATGTGTAACTCCTGGATATTAGTTCTTCTCTAGTTAAGGGAGAAATTACAGAGGGTTGAGGTGGAAAAGAGCTTACCTATGGGAGGGTTGGGATAGGTCACTGTGGGAAAGTCCAGGAACTTGGAGGCTCTGAAAATTTCAAGAGGAAAGAATGAATAAGGTGCTAGCCAGAGTTATGTCATAGATGTATTTGTGTGTATGTTGTGAGTGTATTAATGCCTGAGATGATGTCATAGTCAGAAACTCTCATGTTGAACTAACTGTTGTCCTGTTTAAATGTCAACCATCCAGTGAAGGGGCAGGATGAATGCAGCCAAAATGGGGTAGCACACTTCTCATAGAACTCTGTCTTGTGATAGACATGGTAGACATGGAGACATGACTAATGGATCACAACACTCTGGGTTGAATCTTGCCTCCACTGGTAAGCCAGGCAGGCACAACCAATCATTCCAGTGTGGCATGCGAAATGAAACCTAGTTTTTGGTTTCTTGTCAAGACCCTTTCTACCGAAGATGTGGTGTCTGGGCTGGCAACTTGGGTGAAACGCAGACTCTGGGGCCCCTCCCACACCTACTGAATTGAAATTTGCATTTCTAAACAGGGTCCCTAGGTGATCAGCATGCACATTAGCTGTGAGATGCTCTGACCTGGAGGGACCGTCCTCCTGTGTAGGCAGTCAGTATGAATTCTGCATGGGCCTGAGCAGTAAGTCAGAGACTGTTGTTGCTCTCAAGAGGAAGCACTTCAGTTTGGGGTCAGGCAAGTGATGATGTTCAGTGGGAAATCAGACCCTTGCTCTCTTCTAGCTCATTTTATGTGTGTCCTAGGCTCAGTTCAATCAGTATGTTGCCTTTTTTTTTTAAGTCTAGCTTGGGAATAAGAGCAGTGAACTCAAGGGACAGAGGTCTCTTTGTTACCAACAAAAGGATCTGCAGAGTCCTGATGGAGAACAGCAAGGATCACTATCAGGCGCCCTAACACGGACCACCTCTTGCAGCATCTCCTCGTGTGTTTCTCGAGCACCCACATTCCCGGGCTCCATTGTCAGCTCACTGACTTAGAACCTCAGTGATCTGATGCCCAAGAATCCCCATGCTGAGCAAGCTCCTCTGGTGATTCTTACGTACCCTCCAGTTTCAGAATCACTTGATAATTCAACCCAATTGTGAGGCAGAAATTCTGGTGAAAGAGTCAATGAAAGAGTGAATTATGCTACAGTATGAATTAGAATGGGCTTCTCAGGTGGTGCTAGTGGTAAAGAACCCGCCTGTCAATGCAGGAGACACACAGTGACATGGGTCCTATCCCTGGGAGGGCATGGCAACTCACTCTAATATTTTTGCCTGGAAAATCCCATGGACAGAGGAGCCTGGCAGGCTACAGTTCATGGGGTCACAAAACGTTGGACACTACTGAGGAAATTAAGATACACACGCACACCCAGAAGTAAGTAAACTTTTCATGAGTGACCTTCCACGTTATGCCTATGGTCATGCCTGCACACATACATGCACACACTTTTACATAAATGAGATCATGAGATACACATTGCTACATACTTTACTTTTTAAACTCATCATTCACATTTTCTATATCCTATCCTTTTCTAAGACCTGCATAGCTTTCCATAACTTGGATAGGCCTTCGTTGTTATATATTAGTTTCTTATCGGTGGACGTTTAGAATGTTTTCTGTTTTTTTCCCCCCCATTGTGAACAATGCTATGGTGATCATTTTTGCAATGTCTGTTTTTGTGTACTTGAACATATGTGTGCATGGGATTATTTTCCTATAAATGGAATAGCCAGTTTGAAGGGTATATACATTTTATATTTTAACAGATCTACCAAGTGTGTGTTAGTCAATCAGTCACGTCTGACTCTTTGCAACCTCATGGACTGTAGCCCACCAAGCTCCTCTGCCCATGGAATTCTCTAGGCAAGAATACTGGAGTGGATAGCCGTTCCCTTCTCCAGGGGATCTTCTTCACCTAAGGCTCAAACCCAATTCTCCCACATTGCAGGCAGATTCTTTACCATTTGAGCCAACAGGAAAGCCCGAGTTGCCCTCTGAATGGGTTGCATTGAACAGTAATTTGCAATCTCACCAGCAGGGTGATGTCTGCTTTTTGTATAGTTGCATGTTTTACAAAGCCCTTTAGGGGCATTACTCTTTGGAAGGAAAGTTATGACCAACCTAGATAGCATATTAAAAAGCAGAGACATTACTTTGCCAACAAAGGTCTGTCTGGTCAAGGCTATGGTTTTTCAAATGGTCATGTATGGATGTGAGAGTAGGACTGTGAAGAAAGCTGAGCACCAAACAATTGATGCTTTTGAACTGTGGTGTTGGAGAAGACTCTTGAGAGTTGCTTGGACTACAAGGAGATCCAACCAGTCCATCCTAAAGGAGATCAGTCCTGAGTGTTCATTGGAAGGACTGATGCTAAAGCTGAAACTCCAGTACTCTGGCCACCTCATTTGAAGAATTGACTCATTGGAAAAGACCCTGATGCTGGGAGGGATTAGGGGCAGGAGGAGAAGGGGACGACAGAGGATGAAATGGCTGGATGGCATCACTGACTCAATGGACATGAGTTTGGGTAAATTCTGGGAGTTGCTGATGAACAGGGAGGCCTGGCATGCTGCGATTCATAGGGTTGCAAAGAGTCAGACATGACTGAGCGGCTGAACTGAGCTTAGGGGCATTATCACTTGGTCTGCTGATGGGAAGGAGGGAGAGCAGTAGGTTTATCCCAGTAACGCAGATGAAGAGACCAAGTCACAGCACGGGACCGCATGGGAAAGAGGTGAGAAAGGCCCCATCCACAGGCAGATGGACAGAGGTAGACCAATGTCACTTTTCTATTTCTGCATTAATAACATTTTGCTTTACTTTTCCATTTTTCTGTTAGTGGAAATACTTGCTCATATCACTTTTTATGGTATATGAGTCAGTGTTTTAGTTTCATATAGATTTTTTCAAAGACTTTGCTGTTTTAGATGAGTTTTATGGTCACAGGAAAATTGAGAGGGAGGCACAGAGATTTATCCTCTGCTCTTCCATGTGCACAGCCTCCCATACTATCAACAGCGCCCACAGAGTAGTGCATTGGTTATAGTCAATGAACCTGGTATTGACACCCCATAGCTCTACATAGTCCACAGTTTGTAGCGGGGTTCATACTTGCTATTGTGCATTATACAGGTTTAATCAGGTGTGCAGTAACACGTGTGCACCATTATGGTATCATGCCGTGTGCTTTCACGGCCATAAACATTCTCTGTGCTCCATCCATCCCCCTTCCTTCCCTGCAAAACCCCTGGCAACCCACTGATTTGTTGACTGTCTCCATAGTTTTACCCTTTCCAAAATGCCATGTAGTTGGAATCATACAGCATGTATCCTTTTCAGATTGGCTTCTTTGGCTTAGAAATATGCACTAAAGAGTTCTCCATGTCTTTTCATGGCTTGATAGCTCATTCATTTTTAGTGCTGAGTAATATTTCAGTGTCTGGATGTGCCGCAATGATTTATCCATTCACTGCCTGAAGAACACTTTGGTTGATTCCGAGTTTTGGCAATTATGAGCAAGGCTTCTATATACAATATGTGAGGGGGAGGTTTTTGTATGGAAATAAGTTTTCAACATTTGGGTAAATACATAATTGGCATAATTTCTGGATTATATGGTGAGAGTGTGGTTGGTTTTGTAAGGAAATGCCTAACTGTCTTCCAAAGCAGCTGTACCATTCTGCATTCCCACCAGCAATGAATGAAAGTTCTTGTTGCTTCACACCCTTGTAGGTACTTGGGGTGGTCAGTGTTCTGAATTTTGGCCATTCTAACAGGTGTGTCATTTAGGTGCTTTTAAAAATCATTTTCACAGTAGGAGTATTATATACATACACACAATATCTACAAATGTTTAATAAGTGTTCAACAAATGTCAATTCCCCTCTGACCTCTTTCTACAGACAGAGGTTACCCAGCTTCTCCAACAAATCACAGTAGGTGGTAGATTTCAGTAACTAAGCAACTGATTTAATACTCTTGTTTAGTAGTCATTGTTCCACACCATTTATAAGAGTGCCTACTACTTGTCAGGGCTTTAGGATACCAGCAGAGTTTCCTTTCCTGTCTACTGAAGGACTTAAAATATATTTTAAAAACAACATCTCCCCTCCCTCATTTTCCCCCAACCAAACCTCATAGGAAACTGGGAAGTCTGCAAAGTGCTTATAAAGTCATGATGCATGCAGCGTAATCCCCGAAGGGTGATGTGGGCAAAAGAAGAGAGTCCACATCTCAAAGCAGCCTAGAGTAACTCATATCACTTTCTGGGGTTTTTTTGAGTACCCCACAGATGACACCATATCCCAGACTCCATTCTTTTCCCTCACCTGCTGTGCCTGCACCCCATCCCCCACCTGTCTTACCTGTACCCCTTCCTTCACCTTCCACACCTGCACCCCCTTCACCTGCCATACCTGCACCCCCACCTGCTGTGTGTGCATCCCCCCCACCTGCCCTACCTGCACCCTCCCCCACCTGCCTTGGTTGAGATGTGTATAAGAGACAGGGCCACAGGGCGGATCCCTGGGTTCCCCGTCGTAACTCGA
>SJYC01094495.1:0-25894 GCA_006408675.1 Madoqua kirkii
CAGAACTGTCTCCCCATATCAGAGTCCTTAGAAAGGAATGGCAACCCACTCCAGTACTCTTGCCTGCAGAACCCCACGGATAGAGGAACCCGGCAGGCTATAGTCCACAGGTTCACAGTTCAACATGACTGAAGCAGCTAGCACTTTGAGGGCTTCCCACGTGGTGCTAGTGGTAGAGGATGCGCCTGCCAGTGCAGGAGACGTAGCAGACATTAGTCCGAACCCTGGGTCAGGAAGATCCCCTGGAGGAGGGCATGGCAACCCACTCCAATGTCCTTGCCTGGAGAAACCCATGGACAGAGGAGCAGGAGGAGAAGGGGACGACCGAGGATTAGATGGCTGGATGGTATCACAGACTCGATGGACGTGAGTCTGAGTGAACTCCGAGAGATGGTAATGAACAGGGAGGCCTGGCGTGCTGCGATTCACGGGGTCGCAAAGAGTCGGACACGACTGAGTGACTGAACTGAACTGAAAGTGACGAGAACACACACACTCACTTTCACAAAGTCCTTTTTTGCCATACATGGTAACATGTTCACAGGTTCTGAAGATTAACACCAGGGCATCATCTAGCCTCTTGCATCATGCAAACACCCTTGTGCGACTGTCTCTCGGAGGTTAAGGTCACAGGCTCCAAGGTTACACCGACCTGGATGTGAATCCTTTCTTCGTCACTCCCAGTGGAACTTGGCTTTAAGCAGGTTGCTTTATCTTTCAGTGTTTCAATGCACCTATCCTCAGAAGGGGAATAATGCTAATACCAACCTGAGAGTATTGTCATAAAAATCAAGTGAGATGACGAGGGAAGGTGCTTAGCACAGAGGGGGGCACGTTATACCACTCAGAATTGTTTGATGCCACTTCTGGTACTTGGTTTTCGTTATGATTTCGTGCAGTGGTATACCCTTACTTTCCTGCTTAGATCTTTAAAAGATATCCCTGAGGTCAAAGTAATCTAGAGATGATGACAACCATGATCATAAGTAGTTATCTCTTCATTTAAAATGCTTTTTAGGGTACTTCCTTTTATTTCTCTTAATCGTTTTAACAATGTGAAGTATGTGGTAGTAGAAAACAAAGGCTCAGAAGAGCCAGACCCTAAACTCCTGCCTACTGTTTCGAGGACTGATGCTCATTACACACGTCATACCTGCCTTTCTCTCTATCCTGAAATAAAGAAGAAGGAAGGTCTGTGGGTTTGCACAGGGGGTGGGAAGATGAATGAAGAAAGGCAGGGAGGAATGGTGACCATGTGCCAGTTGAGAGTTACTGGCCCAGAGTCTTCCCTGATGTGTAAGGTTTGCAGTTTCACAGGCTTCCAGGATCCCTTTGAGCTGCACAGGGGACCAGAGAGCTAACCGAGAGTTCTCCTGCCAGGTATGCCCTCCACCCAGCAGGAGAGGCTCTCTCCTGTTTCCTTTCTCATGAGCTGTGCCCACCTGGTCCTCCACCTAGTGGCTACTGCTTCCCTACCAGCCTGCAGCATTATCCCAACGCGCCGATCCCGTCTTCCTGCAGGGCGAGGGGCCGTCTCACTGTCCCGCCGCTGCGAAGCCTGCCTCTGCTGCCCCGGCCGGTTCAGCTGTCCTCCGCGTGGCCCTGTGCTGTGCAGGTCTCGCTCTGCAGGGCGGCTAGCCAACTATGCAGGTCTCACCTGCCCACTGTGGGGTGCTGTGCGTTAGACCATCTCTTGCGACTTAGGGTGGGGGGATTCCCCCCCTTCACTAATGGGGTGAGTAGGAGGTGATAAGGACAGTCTTCCTGAGTTTGAGTTCAAAGTCTACCCACTCAGGTTCTCTACAATCTCAGGCCCTCTTGGTGCTTCCTTTGCTCTGTTGATTATTGGTATCTGCACAGTGTGATTCGTACGGATGCTAAACAAAATGCATGCTTACGTATCTGGCATATAAAACACGCAACAGCTTCCTTCTTCCCTCTCTTTTTACTTTCCTTCTTCCTTCCTTCTGCAAATTTATATTAAGCACTCACAGTTTTGTGGGGATGGAACAAACTATTATCAGAAAAATCCAGATCCCAACTCTGAATTAAGCTGCCAGGATATCAATGGCTCCCTGGACATGAACTAAAGATATTTCTTCAAATTTTATTTTATTTTTAATTGGAGGATATTTACTGTACAATATTGTGATGGTTTCTGCCACATATCAACATGAATCAGCCCCACAGGTATACATATGTCCTCTCCTTCTTAAGCTTCCCCCCCCACCCCCTCCCTCCCCATCCCACCCCTCAAGGTTGTCACAGAGCACCGACTTTTAACTCAAGATATTTTAACAAGTTCAGGATGATTTGAAAAAAATCGTTTGCTTATTTTTCAAGTAATGATATTTTCCATTTTCCCTACTCCCTGACCTCTCACACAAACCCCTCTGGATCTGGCCCTTTCATGGATCTTGAATTTAAACTGTGAAAAATTAAGCCCCACACTGTTTTTCAGCTTCTGGACCTGAGCTTTGCTCATCCTTGCATTTCCAACCCAGCACAAAAGCGTTTTCAACACACGATCACCCAAGTTGTAGCGGGTGTTCTACAATTCCATTCAGCACATAAAAATGTGTTTCTTTCTGGCTGCATTATATTACCCTACTTATTGAGCCATTTATCACATAGCATGGGGCCCAAGCTCTGTTTTATTGAAATTACAGAATCCAATATCCTTGTGTCCACATGTCCTCACATCTCTGCAGGTCCTTTCTGGAGGAGAGTTGCCTCTTATGAATGTTGACAAGCTAAGCTGTCTTTTCTCTCTGTTCCCCTAGGTTCGGGGTGAATTCCACTGGAAATATATCCATCCTAGAAAAGGAACACCCCTTCCAGCTCAAGCGGGATGATGAGATTGCATTGCCCCTGCATTTAGCATTGGATGCAGAATGTGTGTGCCAGGTCCTCTCAGACTCTTCATGACCCTATGGACTGTAGCCCACCAGGCTCCTCTGTCCATGGGATTTCCCAGGCAAGCATAGTGGAGTGGGTTGCCGTGCCCTCCTCCAGGGGATCTTCCTGATCCAGGGATCGAAGCCGTGTCTCTTACATCTCCTGCAGTGGCAGGTGGGTCCTTTACCACCAGGGGATGCAGAATAGTGGAGTAGTAACTGTGGGTCCTGATACAGGAAGCTGCCAGACCTGAGTCAAACCCCAGCTCTTCTGCTTTGCCTCTCTTGAACCCTGGACCGCTTTTTTTTTTACTCCCTCCCCATCCCACCCCTCAAGGTTGTCACAGAGCACCGACTTTTAACTCAAGATATTTTAACAAGTTCAGGATGATTTGAAAAAAATCGTTTGCTTATTTTTCAAGTAATGATATTTTCCATTTTCCCTACTCCCTGACCTCTCACACAAACCCCTCTGGATCTGGCCCTTTCATGGATCTTGAATTTAAACTGTGAAAAATTAAGCCCCACACTGTTTTTCAGCTTCTGGACCTGAGCTTTGCTCATCCTTGCATTTCCAACCCAGCACAAAAGCGTTTTCAACACACGATCACCCAAGTTGTAGCGGGTGTTCTACAATTCCATTCAGCACATAAAAATGTGTTTCTTTCTGGCTGCATTATATTACCCTACTTATTGAGCCATTTATCACATAGCATGGGGCCCAAGCTCTGTTTTATTGAAATTACAGAATCCAATATCCTTGTGTCCACATGTCCTCACATCTCTGCAGGTCCTTTCTGGAGGAGAGTTGCCTCTTATGAATGTTGACAAGCTAAGCTGTCTTTTCTCTCTGTTCCCCTAGGTTCGGGGTGAATTCCACTGGAAATATATCCATCCTAGAAAAGGAACACCCCTTCCAGCTCAAGTGGGATGATGAGATTGCATTGCCCCTGCATTTAGCATTGGATGCAGAATGTGTGTGCCAGGTCCTCTCAGACTCTTCATGACCCTATGGACTGTAGCCCACCAGGCTCCTCTGTCCATGGGATTTCCCAGGCAAGCATAGTGGAGTGGGTTGCCGTGCCCTCCTCCAGGGGATCTTCCTGATCCAGGGATCGAAGCCGTGTCTCTTACATCTCCTGCAGTGGCAGGTGGGTCCTTTACCACCAGGGGATGCAGAATAGTGGAGTAGTAACTGTGGGTCCTGATACAGGAAGCTGCCAGACCTGAGTCAAACCCCAGCTCTTCTGCTTTGCCTCTCTTGAACCCTGGACCGCTTTTTTTTTTGTAAGTTGGTTGATCTTCAGTCTCCTTATCTGTAAAATAAATGAGGATGATAATAGTACCAAACTCAGAAAGTTGTTGAAATGAATAGATGAGCCAAAATACACACATGCTTAGAAACGTGTTGGATATCTTCAAGCCTGTGGGCTGTAACTTTTTATTTTCTTTCATGCCGTGTGCCATGGGTACTCAATCACTCAGTTGTGTCCAGCTATTTGCAACCCTATGGACTATATGGGGGTGGGCTCCTCTCTCTGTGGGATTCTCTAGACAAGAATACTAGAGTGGGTTGCCATTTCCTCCTCCAGATCTTCCCAACCCAGGGATGGAACCCTTTATTTCCAGTGTCTCCTGCATTGCAGGCAGATTCTTTACCACAGAGCCTATAATTCTTTCTGGATGGAAGGAAGGATAGAGAAGATGAGATGACTTTTATTCATTTATTCATTCTACATTTATTATGTGCCTACTGTGTATCATGTACAATGCCAGGCATTGAGGATGCAAAGAGATTAAGATGAATAAACTTAGCCTCCTCCATCAAAATGCTGAGTCTCTTCCAAGACGGACACTTAAGATTTCATAGGCAAAATAGGCTGCATCCTGCCCTACTTCCATCCCATTCTGTAGCCTGACATGCTCTCAAAAGGCTGCTCAGCTTCTGGAATTCCACTGTTAAACTGCTTAAGTACCATACCAACAGGGAGCTCCTGAGAAATGCCTGTGACTTCAAGGTTAAGTTCAGGTTACCCACTTAACCTTGAGCAAATCACTTCTTTGCTTTTTCCTCTTTAAAACTAGGAATTCCTCCTTCTGCACAGCCTACCACACAGAGCACAACCTGCTATATCCAGAAAGTGCTTTGTCAACCCAAAGTGATGATTCTGACGTAAGGATCAGAGCACCCTCCCTAGGTCTTGCTGGGAGAGGTGGGAAATATGTGATGAAACAAGTTTAAACCCTGATGAGTATTTCTGCTTCTTCTGTTAAACTTGGGTTTGGCAACTTCTACAACCTCCCCCTTGATTCTAAAACTGGGTCCTAAGGGAACCTGTGAGACAAGCTGTCAAACAATAACTGAAAAGTTAGATAAAGTTAAGGAAGCTAAGAGATGGGTGCTTTTCTGAGGCTTCTTGCCTAAAGATAGAGAAAAAAGTGGGGAGGGAAGGGAATCTCTCTAAACGGGGGGAAACAAAATTGTGCAGAGCTTTAATTTGCCTGGAAGTCTAAGTCTTAACTGTAGCTGCCTTCTCTAGATTCTGAACGTACTTGGAAAGCAAGTTTCTCAGCAGGGTCACTGTTATAGGGCTGGCCAGGGTGGTTCCTCCCTATGCAGTGTAGTCACCATGCCAGATAAATGCCAGAAGCAGCCCCAGCTCAGTCTCTGTGGCAACCCCAAACACCCTACATTTCCCCAAATGTTCTCTAGGAGAGGCCTTAGCAAGTATTTTTCTGTGAAGACCTGGATAGCAAATATCAACCCTCTGGTCTCTGTCACCCCGCAGAATGAAAGCAACCGAAGACATGGGGACAAATGGGCATGGCTGTGTTCCAATACCATTTTATTTACAAAAACTGAGGACAGGCTGACCCTGGTCTGTGGGTTGTCCTGTGAGGAGCCCTGTTCCAGGAGATTGTGCCACCCTGTTGAAATTCCTCTTTTCTGTTAGGAGAAATGTGGGCAGAGAAACAAGGTAACTGTCCTTGAGAGCACTGATGATCTGTATGATAGCTTCCTCACAGAAAGAAGAAGGAAATGCCCAGTTGAGAGATCTTGTTTTGTCTTCCCTTCACCTTGAATTAGGGTTCTTCAAAGAGATGGAACCAATAGGTGGATAGATAGATGGAGGGATGGATGGATAGATAGATGGGTGGATGCATGGATGGCTGGATGGGTGTATAGCAGATGGTAAACAGATAGAGAAGTGAGTGGATGGGTGGGTAGGTAGGTAGGTATATATAGGTAGATAAGTATGTGGCTTGATTAATTATGTGACTGATTAATTATGAGAGATTAACTCACATGATCATGCGGTCTAAGAATCCCTATGATCTGCCATTGGCAACCTGGAGACCCAAGAAAGCTGGTATATAATTCAGAACAAGTCCAAAGTCCCAAGAACCAGGGAAGCCACTGGTGTAAATCCTAGACCTGGGGCAGGAGAATATGAGATGAGAGGTCCCAGCTAAGGTAGTCATGCAGGAAAGAAGGAGTGAGTTCCTCCTTCCTCCCCCTTTTGTTCCAGACAGGCCCCCAACTGAACTAGCTGATGCCCACCCACATTGGGGAGGGCCAGATGCTATACGGAGTGTACCATTCAAGTGCTAATCTCGTCCCTCCAGACACACCCAGAAATACCTTGTGACCAGATACCTATACTTCTGCAGATCTAGTCAAGCTGACACTTTAAATTAACTATCCCATTCCTCATACGTGGGCTTGCCTGGGGGCTCAGATGGTGAAGAATCCGCCTGCTGTGCAGGAGACCAGGGTTCTGTCCCTGTGTTGGGAGGATCCCCTGGAGAAGGGCGTGGCAACCCACTCCAGCATGCTTGCCTAGGAAATCCCCTGGACAGAGAAGTCTGGTGGGAGACAGTCCATGGGTTTGCAAAGAGTCAGACACGACTTAGCAACCAAACAACAACGATAATGATTTACATGCTTTGTGTGTGTGTGTGAATTGTTCAGTGGTGTCCGACTGTTTGCGACCCCATGGACTTTAAATAATTTACATAAAATATACAGATCTCAAAGGTAAAATTCAATGAGCTTTGATGAATATTAATATATACCCTGGTGACTATCATCTCATCCTATGTATAGGTCACTTCTCTCCATTTTAGAAAGTATCCCGAGCCGATCCAGGATGCCCCAGTCTGAGGCAACTGTCCCTATACAGTAGTTTCACCTGTGTTTTTGTACTTTGTGTATTGGGATTTACAGTTTATATATTTTTCTTGTCATCTTGGGTGGACTTTTTCATTAAATGAACGGGGGTATCGACAATAATATGGGGAAATTTTATGAGATAAACCATCCTAATCCCATCACCTGAGTAGCACATGTTTTCATCCTGGTAAATTCTCCCCCTGACCTCACCCGTGTTAATTATTTTCAGACTTTCCACACCATTTCCCCTGATTTTTTTATTGAGTGATATACCAGACACATTTCCCTTGTTTCTGTGGAATTACCTTAATAATTGTTTAGTGGTCTAAAATTCTAGCCTGCTGATGCCTTCAAATGTACCAGAACCTCTCCCTGTCAAGGAGAGCTTGGTATTTCCACGTTCATTTTGGGGAGGCTGATCCCCAGGTTTGAATCATGGCTCGAAGCCTTGGTTGCTTATCAACCAAGAGGTCATAATGAGACTGGCTTTGTAGGGCTGTTGTTAAAATTGAATCAGTTCTTCTGTGTTGAACAGTCAGAACAATGCCCGGGACAGGACATAGGAAGCGCTATCATTATTGGGCATTTACGCCATTGTCTAGTGTTTCATGGGGCTTTCCAGGTGGCTCAGAGGTAGAGAATCTGCCTGCCAGGCAGGAGTTGTGGATTCCATCCCTGGGTCAGTAAGATCCCTGGTGGAAGGCATGGCAACCCCCTCCAGTATTCTTGCTTGGGAAATCCCACGGACAGAGGAGCCTGGCAGGAGACAGTCCACAGGGTTGCAGAGAGTCAGACACGACCTAGTGACCAAACGGCAACAGCACCAGCCAACGTCTGACAGATGCTGTTGTCACAGGACTTAAGGGCATGCCACCTTTTGTCTTGCACTGAATTCTTCCTAAGGTAAATTCCCAAGAGAAGAGGTAAAGGCGTGGGATATTCAGTGGCCCCTGCTATGTGCTGTCCATCCTTCTGACTGCCTTCTCAGCTAATGGCCCCCACCCCGCCCAGACCCTCATCTTTGATGATGCTTCTCCCTTACTTGTTGTCCTTATTATTGCTTAGTTACTAAGTCATGTCCAACTCCTTGTGACCCCATGGACTGCAGCACACCAGGCTTCCCTGTCCTTCATTATCTCTCGGAATTTCCTCAAATTCATATCCACTGGGTCAGTGATACTAACCAGTCATCTCATCCTCTGTCGTCCCCTTCTTCTGCCTTCAATCTTTCCCAGCATCAGGGTCTTTTCCCTTGAGTCGGCTCATCACATCAGATGGCCAAAGTATTTACTGGAGCTTCAACTTCAGCATCAATCCTTCCAATGAATATTCAGGGTTCATTTCCTTTTGGATTGACTGATTTGATTTCCTTGCTGTCCAAGGGACTCTCCAGGGTCTTCTTACTTCTTAGATCCTGTAAACTCTCGGGTTCTCTGGAGAGTGTCTTCAATTTCTTGAATAAACCTGCCTCTCTTCATTTCCACTGTCATTACCTTGGCCCTTCTCCACCCAGGAGGATAGAAGGGTCCCATAGATGAGCCTATACTTTCTCCAGAATATCCCCAAAGATCTTGCCCTGAGGGTGAAATTCAATCTCCTCAGCCTGCTCCTTGCCCGAGACTCAAACCTGGACTTTACCCTCAATGATGCTTCTCTCTCGCTTGGCTGCTCCTACTCATCACATCCTATTTCACGTCTGACTAGCTTTATGTCAACTCTTAATGAGATGACAGTGTGAAATGGGAGTCTGGCCCCATCTAGGCAGGGTGGGGGAGAAGGGGTCAGAAAGGTGGGGTGAGACAAGAAGGGCTGATGGCATTCCCCTTTGTGAAGGAGACCTTGTAATAACTGTACAGGGCCCTCCACTGTGAGGAAAGGGAACATGTGAATACCCCAAGGACACAGTTATCTGGGATTCTTCTCCTTGGGAACCTGATTCTAATGAGCATCATAGGTGTTCTCTGGTGCATACAGAAGTTTCTCGTGGTGAATTAGGTGGAAGACCAATGATACTTCTTGACAGCATTCTGCACAAGGAAATTATGTCCTAGGAGACACAACATCATTCTCTGTCTAAATCACTCAGTGGAACAGTAAGGTTATTGGAGCCTGTGGTGAGTTGTTATTGCTCTTCAGTCGCTAAGTTGTGTCCAACTCTTTGCAATCCCATGGACTGTAGCATGCCAGGCTCCCCTGTCCTTCAGTATCTCCCAGAGTTTGCTCAAACTCATGTCCATAGAGTCAATGATACCATTTCATCCTCTGCTGCCCCCTTCTCCTTTTGCCTTCAGTCTTTCCCAGCATCAGAGTCTTTTCCAATGAGTTGGCTCTTTGCATCAAGTGGCCAGGGTGTTGGAGCTTCAACTTCACCATCAGTCCTTCCAGTGAATATTCAGGGTTGAATATTTATGATTGACTTGTTTGTTCTCCTTGCAATCCAAGGGACTCTCAAGAGTCTCCTCTGGCACCACCATTTGAAAGCGTCAGTTCTTCAGTGCCCAGCCTTCTTTATGGTCCAGCTCTCACATCCTTACGTGACTACTGGAAAAACCATAGCTTTGACCATATGGACCTTTGTAGGCAAAGTGATGTCTTTTCTTTTTAATAAGACTTATTTACCAAGCTGTCAGCTTCATCAGCAAGTGTGACACACACACACACACACACACACACACACACACACACACACCACACCCATCCTGAGAATGATGCTGTCAATGAGAGTCAAACCCTTTTTCTTCCACCACCCACCTTACAATAAAAGATTATAAGAAGTTCCAGAAGTAGTTCATATCTGAGGAAAAAATGCATCCCATCCCACCCTCAAATGGAGAGCTTCCCTGTGTATCAGAAATAGAGAAGCTTCTTCAAGACATCTCCATCATCCAGCACACTCAGCAAGGGCTCTCAGCCAGCGCTGCTCCCCTTCCAGTTGATTCTCAGGTGCCAGGTAAGCTGTCTGTGCTGGCCAGAAGTCTGAGAGTCCTGGAGGCCTTGTGCACAAATCCTTCCCCCACTCTCTCTCCCTCTCTCTGCAACACGAAGTAAGAAGGCCTATCTGTGTAAGGAGGATTCATCGGAATCTCTAATTAAATACATAGCAGCTGGTGAATTAAAGCATTTGTCTTAGCTCTGCCATCCTATAATACCTTATAATCCTGAGAGTCCAGAGTATGAATTAATTATAATTTCTAAGAACTCAGGGAGCCAGCGGCATTGAGGATGGTGAGGTGGAGAAGGAGAAGCTCTGAATGGTGATGGCAAATGCTTGTGAAAAAGGGACAGAGCCATGATTGTTTTTTAGAAGAAGAGGAAGCCGCCTTAGGGAGTTTAGAAGCCTATGTATTTGTATGATTTTTGTGTGAGTGAGTGTGTGTGTGTGTGTGTGAGGATGTGTGTGTGCATGTACATGTGCGTATATTCAAGGTCATGTTCATGCTGTTACTGTCGGGCACTTAACAGTCCCAGTTTCATCAGCAGTACCAGCAGTATTTTACCAGCTACCAAGCGCGTATTGTTGTCTAGTAGCTCAGTTGTGCCCAGCTCTTTGCGACCACATAGACTGTAGCCTGCCAAGCTCCTCTGTCCATGGGATTTCCCAGGCTTGTTGCACGCTCTTTATATGACAAGCACTTTCCCCCGTCATATCTAAACACCCATAGCTGTATGTTGTCATGACTCTGTGTTGACAGTGTCACTCTCTTACCAATGAGAAGAGGAAGCTCGGGGAGGTTAATTCATCTTCGCCAAAGTCTCCCATAGCTCACGAGTTTTAGAGCTGGTGCTGAGACCCAGGCTGACCTGATCTCAGAAACTCTTCCCCTAAGAACCACTCCCCACCACCACCCCGGCCAGCCTTCCTGAATTTACTCTGTGCCAGGCCTCTTGCATAATGAGACATGAGTCTTACCCTTAAGGAAAGGAACCTGCCTTTCAGTGGGAAGTGCTGGCTAATAGGACATGTGCTGCTGTAACAGACAAACCCTGAAATTACTTAGGACCTTGGCTCCTACCTCTGTGTGGCTCTTCCATCTTCACTGGCTGGCCCCCAGGGGGAAATAGGGTGAGGGTCTCTTGGAGAATTTGTACTGACCAGGTCTGGGCATACTGGGAAGTCCTTCCCTTCATGCTCTCGCCACTATAACTCAGTCACAGGGCCCTGCCTGGCTGCAAGGGAGCTGGGAAATGCTGGTACTTATGTTCTCATAAAAAAGGGTAAGCCGGGGTATATGGTCAAGGGTTGTCAGCGGGAGAAATCTCTGCATTTTCCTATGTCAAAGTTGCAGAGACTTACAGAGCAGAGTGGGACTATGCAGAGAGCTTTATTTTTGTCTCTTTCCCCTCCAGAAGTGGCAAGGTCAGTCTTTTATACAAAGGATCATGAAAAGAGAATGACTCATAATGCTAAAAAGAAGAAGAAGAAGAAGAAGAAGACACACATGCAAGGAAAAGAACAAAGCCCTTGGTGTTGTCAGGGGCTGGGGTTCACATCCTGGCCCCACCAGGGGAGAACAGTTCCTACCCTCTCCGTGCATAGTCCTCCTCCTTGAGAGAAGGAAGACAAAGCGCCTACTGCATGGGGAGCTGCAGGGACAATGGAAATAGAAAAGGAGTGTGGGGTGTCTGGCACGTGGTGCACACCCACGCATCACCGCTGTCCTGTCTGCAGAGGCAGAAGCCTGCACCGCTTCTTCTGCAGCTGCTCTTACACCCCTGTGCTACTTTGTGGAAGGTAGATGTTGGGCCTTTCTTTCAATTCCTTACACAACAAGTCAGCTAGATCATGAAAAAGCTCATGCTTAACAAAGGAACCTCAACAGAAATCGAGTCACAGATGCAGAAAACAAAGCTATGGTTACCAAGGTCGGAAGGAAGAGGAGAGAGAGAAACTGGGAGATTGGGATTGACATACACACACTACTATCTATCAAATAGGCAACTAATAAGAACCTACTGTGTAGCACAGGGCCCTCTATTCAGTGCTCTGTAATGACCTATATTGGAATCTAGAAAAGAGTGGAGGGGGAAAAAAAAAAACAAACAAAAACTCATGCTTACATGCTCACCAAACTACAGAAACAACTATTTTCTTTTAAAATTCTCTATTGCCCTAAAAATTATGTCATTCTACCTGATTAAAAGAAATGATCAGGAGAATGATAGTCATAATTATATTATTTATTATGATTATTTTGACTGCACCATGAAGCTTGAAGAGGTCTTAGTTCCCTCACCAGGGATTGAATCCATGGTCACTGCAGTGGAAGTCCCAAGTCCTAACTGCTAGACCACTAGGGAGCTCCCCATAATTATATTATTCTAACAGACATCCTCAGGTGTGTGATGGCTCACTGGAAGTCACTGTTCTGAGACCGTAACGTGCTGAATCTATAATCCTCATAGCAAACCTACAGCCTGGGTCCTCTTGTATATTTTTGTCATTGTGCTGTGCTTAATCACTCAGTCGTGTTCGACTCTGTGACCCTTTGGACTGTAGCCCATCAGACTTCTCTGTCCTTGGGAGTTTTCAGGCAAGAATGCTGCAGCGGACCATCGTTTCCCTTCTCCAGGACATATTCCCAGCCCAGGGATCAAACCCGCATCTCCTGTGTCTCCTGCACTGCAGGTGGATTCTTTACCTGTTAAGCCATCAGGGAAGCTCATTGCTACCTATTATTCCCACTCAGATATCAGCCAAGAGCTCTGAATTTTGGTCTGTCTTTCCATGTCTCTCCTTTCAGCACCTCTGACATGCCTGACACACAGCAGGCTTTCAAAGGTTTTGGGCTGATGGGCTAACTCTCCCATTTCCAGAAACAGTTAGGCTTAGCAAAGTTACAAGACTTGCCAACAGCCACATAACAGTGGATATTAGAGCTGATCCAAAGCCAGATCTCTCCGGCCCCAGACTACATTTTGCAGCGTAGAAAAATTTAACCAAAGCAGAGGTTGGTCCTCAAGTATTCAAAAGGAAGTGATCCCACCATGCTATGAAATGTTTGACCCACCTAAATACCCTTTGCTTGATTTCCACTTAAAGGGACTTTGTTCTCTTTGAAAATAAAGAGGTAGGGAAAAATCATGATTGCTGCTATGGGCCAAATGGTTACTTTGAAGATAACCAGCAAGGCAACTGAGCCCACCATCTGGATCTCCTGGGGTTGCCTCTGGGGCTTGGAGGCTCCCAGGATGCCAGGGATGTTCAGGATGCCCTTGGTAGTGCTCTGTCCTCATGGAAACTGCTTCCTCTCATATGAAACCAGCAATATAGGAGAGATGGTTTCTGACTCCCCTCACAATTGATTGTCTTAGACAAGCAATATAGCATCTTGTGACCTCAGTCTCAGGGTCTGTGAAACAGACTATGGGGCAGAGCCATCTTTGAAGAAGTGGTGTTTTTGTGTGTAATCCTGGACAGAACAGCTTCTTTGTAAATGGTCATCACTGTTACTATTCCTGTTCTAACTCTCTGTAAGCCTTTCCTAAGTTCTTTTGAGTATACTGTAGAGATAGCTCCACAGCTTAATATTGTTGTTCAGTCACTCAGTCATATCCAGCTCTTTGTAGTCCCATGGACTGGACCTTCACTTCCTTGACCTTCACTATCTCCTAGAGTTTGCTCAAACTCATGTCCATTAAGTCGGTGATGCTATCCAACCATCTCATCCTCTATCGTCCCCTTCTCCTCCTGCCTTCAGTTTTTCCCAGCATCAGGGTCTTTTCCAATGAGTCAGCTCTTTGCAACCATAGCTTATAAACATGTTTTGTAAACCTCTGGCTAGGTACCCCACCAACACCTCTCTATGGGGCTGACCTCAGTTTTCTCTAACTTTGTGATTCATCTTCTGAGCAGAGCTCATAAGGGCCAGGGTCCCAGCCCTGGTGTGGCCCTCTGTGCTAAATGTTCCCTCTGGCCACTCCTTGCTGGTCACAGGCAGCCCCCACTGCTCTCACTTCTTGCTGGCTAGCCTCCCAAAGTCAGCTTAATCGTGTCTGTTTCTATCTTTTCTTGTTTTGTCAACATGCCATTGAAAAGGAGATGCAAACCTGAGCCTTGATTAGACATCTCCCTTGGTGCAGATTTATCCTGATTTTCAATTCAGCACCTTGGGTGGAGGTACAGGGGCACAAGCTTCTTGCTGTTGAAAGGTCCTGGAGCTGACAGAGTCCTAGAAGGGACTTTCTAGGAAGAGATGAGGTGTTCCCCCTCCTCCCTCCAGCTCTGTCTTTTCCACCTGTCCACCTATTAGCTATTCAAGAGCAGTGCTCGGGGCTGAAATACAACCAGGAATTCAGCAAATTGCCAAGCTAGGAATGTCCTAGACCTTCTCACCAGGGAGGTGTTCCGGGTTTGAAGGGAGCCTGAACCTATGTGTACACGTACACACACACTCAAAAAGTTCCTCAGAGACTGAAATCTAGGATGCTAGCTCTGATCCTCATACAAAGCTGTGGCATTGAGTGAGCCATTTAATTTCTCTGAGCTTTATTTCCTTATATTGTGGATAAGATCATAAAAATGTGGGTTCTTGACCAAACCCCTCATCTTCTCTGAAGTCGACTTTGTGTCATTTATATGATCATTTGCAGTCAAAGGAATGAGCATTTCAAGTCTCGGCCTTGACATCCAGTCCCACGAGTGGTCTTGGACACATGGTTCCATCTCTCTGGGCTTCAGCTTCTGTATCTGTAAAATGAAAGCTGTAAGAGAGCACACCGTGGACCATGTGGCGTTACTGTGAGCCTGGCAATGCAAACGTCAAACACTAAAAGGATGGTCCCTCTTCCCCTATCTCTTCCTCCTCCTTCCCTTCCCTCTTTGCCTTCACTTCCTTCCTCTCCACTTCTCCTCCTCTTCCAACATCATCCTCATTGCCATCATCTCAGTATGAGACAAAATTCAATTACTTTCCTGAAAGTGCTTTGTCATCTGTAAAACATTACATATGGAATTATAGGTAGACTCACCTAAGGTGAAACTCGATGTCAGCATGAGTGTGTGTGTGTTCAGCCTTTTAGATCTGCTCGGTGGAGTATTGCTGTTGGGCAGGTCAGATGCCACGTGTTAAGGCATGTGGTGAGGGAAATGAGTTTGCCTGTGGATGGGGAATCCAGCTGGAGGAGTCAGGAGGCCTGGCAAGGGGGGAACCAGCCAGAACACCTTAATGATGGCTTAAGAAACTTACAAATAAGGCTGAGATTCCTAATGTTTAATTTCAAGAGACTGAACATTAACATTTAATTAGCTCCTGCCTGCTAAACCAATATTAAATCTCAGCAGAGGCTGGTGGCATGTCTTAAATATTAGCAGCCAAGAGGCGGTGGTCCTGTCATGGAGACTCATTGCGAGATGGAAGCTCACCCTGTTCCGTGGGATCCCAGTTCACACACTCTCTGTGTGTTTCCTGGACACGTATCCATTCTCATCTCTCTGGTTCTTGAGGTGAGAAGAGGAATCACATGCAAACCAGCACACCTCTCTCACTCTCTCCACTCTCTCACTGGGTTGACTCCGGGCCAGCCTACTCAAGTAGTCCGATCTCAGGTTCTCCCCTGGAGAAAAGGAAAAATTATCCCTACCTTGTTGTGCTGTTCTACAGATCACTGGCAATGGACAGGATCTGTAGAATATCTAACAGGAGACTTCACCCATCATTATGGACGGCATGTTTGTGTAATCTCCCCCAAAGTTGCATGCTGAAACCTTCATCCCTGTAATGGGATGGTATTAGGAGGTGGGGCCTTTAGGTTTAGATGAGATCTTGAGAAATGGAGCCCCATGGACGGAATGGATATCTTTATAAGAAGAAAAAGAGAACATTCTCCCTGCCCTTCCTCCTTCTCTTCCTTCCTTCCCCATTCCCTCTCCTCACCCCCGCACCCTTGTGAAGACACAGCAACAAGCCACCTGCAAACCAGGAAACCTTCAGACCCTTATCAGATGCCGGGTCTGCCAGCATCTTGAATTTGGACCTCCCAGCTTCCAGAAATAAATGAGAAATAAATGTCCTTTAAACCACAGTCTATGGTGTTTTTGTCACAGTGGCCCAAGACGGTGGAGACACCAGTGAACGTCAAGACACAGTTCTGCTTCCACTTCACTTTGCTCCTCCCTCCTTGTCACTGACTTTGCCCAGTTATGCCAGGCTTCTCACTTCCTGTTAGGGACTCAGATCTGTTCTACTTTGTACTTCTTTTTCCTCCTGATCCCTGGCCATTTCTCTTGCAAGTCTCAGCTCAAGTTCCCTGTCTTCAAGAAGACTCCTCTGGTCTTCTAGGTAGATCAGTTTTCCCCACCATGCGTGCCCATTACATCTGACTTTAATCCTGGAAGAGACATGATTCTGCTCTCCCCTTCTGCTGATGTCCAGTGAAAAGCATCCACTTCTTTTTATTGCCTCCCAAACCCATCAGAGCCTCACAATATCCCTCATTCTCTAATGAGTTAGTTGTCTTCTTATTCTGCTGGTGACAACACTGGCAGTATCCACACTGGCATCAATAATCCCCGTTTTCAGACTTTGGCACCGAAAGTGATCTTTCACAGCTGCACAAGGCTTAGCAAAGCATTCTAGATGGTCATAGGTGGGTACTGCAGTTCAACTCTCAGATTGTAGGGTTAAGAGCTATCTCTACATGAAGGCATGGTTGGGCTTTGCTGAGCTGTGGTGGATGATCATCATCACTCACGGGCTGGGGTGAGGAACAGTGAACCCCAACATCAAGAGACCCACCAACATCTGGAGCTGCATTCTGAAATGCAAAGGTTTCAATAGGGAGGGAAGTAGCTGCATCCCCATGGAGTCGATTCCAGGGGATGCGAGCTGCAAATGTGGCAGAGGAATGAGGCCACAAATAAGGAACTGGGGTTGTGTTGATCAGTGCACCCCGAGAGTGAGTGTCTGTGTTGATTGGGTGTCCTTTTCCTTGTAGGTCCTGGCACAGTGGAAGAATATGGGATAAGATCAGTGGCCTCAAAGAGTATCTTGGGGTATGAGAGGAGTGGTGCTGTGCAGATTAGGTTTTGAAGATGAGCTAGAATAAGGCTAGAGGGGAAGACCCCATCCCAGGGGGTGATGATGGCGATGGTAATGATGAGGATGAGGGTGACGAGAATGAGGAGGAGGAGGAGGATGTTAATGAGGGAGATGATGATGATATTGATGATGAGGAGGAGGCTATTGATGAGGGTGATGATGATGATGATAAGGAGGAGGAGGATATTGCTGCTGTTGATGAGGATGATGAGGATGATGATCTTGATGATGATGATGTTGGTGAGGGTGATGATATGGGTGTTGATGCTGTTGATAAGGATGAAGAGGAGGATGATGATGATCTTGATGATGATGGTGTTGATGTTGACAAGGAGGAGGAGTAGGTGAAGGATGGCAGTAGCAGCTAACCTTTCATGAGCACTAATTGTGCTCAAGTTACTGTACTGAGCGCCTTACATATCAACACACTGAATACTGTCTACAAGGGAGACACTGCTATTGACCCCATTTTACAATGAAGAAACTGAGGCACAGTGCAGTTAAGTAATTTATTATGGCCACCTAGCTAGCAAGAGGCAGTGCCAAGATTCAGCCCCAGCTCTGTCTGACTCCAGACCTGGTAAGGCTCCATTTCTGTTGCTTCTTCTTTCAGATTGACCTCTGTGTGACCCTCTCTCATCATTATTCAATCCGTCATCGTTCATTCACCAATTATTTACTCATCCAGCAAATACTTATTGAGCATCTACTATGCATTAAGCACTGTGCAAGCTCTCTGCCCTTTTGGACTTGAAGGCCTACTGAAGGGTTAGGATGGGGTGCAAAAGACAAACACATACATAAAATTCCTATGAAAGACTGCAGTGTCTAATAAGTGCTATAAAGAAAATTGAACTGGGCTTTGTGATAACTGATTGAGGGGGATGAGGGGTCACTTTTGTGAGGGAGGTGGGGTTGGCGGGCACCTTGCAGCTTGACATTTACAGTGAGACCTGAAGAGTAAGAGGAACCCATCCCACAAGGAGCCTGTGGAAACACATTCTCATTTCCCATCTCTCCTGATTTCCTTTTGGGTCTCTGGAGGTATAAGCCATATGTTGGGTTCTCATCAGTGGTGGAGCATTTTAGAACATCTCTGGGGTCAGGCAGTCTCAGAAAGCTGCATCCTCTGCATGGAACCCTCCTGTGGGTGCTCCTGAGAAGTTACTCACCTGCTGCTCCATCCCTGCCCTTCCTGTAACCAAGGACATATTTGTGTTGTCCTGGCTGCATTTGGCTTCCAAAACTTGGTCTAGATGGCTCGCGCCCCAGGGCAGCTTGACTCTGGGGAGCTGGGGACCAATTATGAAGCTGTCCTCTTGCCTTATTCACTGCTGAGCACAGCCATAAGCTTGACGCAGAGAATCCTAAATCCAGTTAAGTGTTATTTGCTTGAAATATTTGAAAGAGCCAGCTTGGCCCATCTTCAAATATTTTGTTAGCTAATCAAAGCCAGATTGTGGTCACAGGCCATATCTAAATTTATTAGGAAAATTATAGGCCATTTAGATTTTATTGGAATTAAGCTAAAATACGATAAGCAGTCACACCAGCAGATAGTCATTAATTATTACACTGACCTGCATGATGGGCTCATAATGAAATATTGACTTCGAGGTGAGTCATGAGGCCTTAGGACAAGCAGGACAAGGGCTTGAAGGGTGTCCTCACTCCATCTGCTTGCAGGTAATTGGATACGACAAGGGAGGGGAGGCTTCCAGTAAATACACACCATTTGTTCCCTTTATTGTGCATCTAGTATGTGCCAGGACCGGGAGGCTATAGTGAAGAAGACAGCCTGGCTTTGAACACTGCTGTCAGCCCTTCATAGCGGTGTGACTTTGGACACGTTACTTAACTACTCTGAATCTCCATTTCCTTACCTGAAAAACAGGGATAAATGTGACAAGTAGGATTGCCATGAGAAGTCATGGAAATGTGTGTGACATGTTTATTGTAGTTCCTGCACATAGATGTTGCTATGATATTAGTTCCCATTAGTAGCAGGATAAATGACAGATTTTCCCCTTGGAGAATTCAAACAATAAATTATGATTCATCTGACCCTCCAAGCAGAATTGGTTTATCCCTGCTGTGTGCCACATATATACCAGCAAGGGTCAGAGAAGGCTTTGATGAGAACAAGATATTTGGGTTTGGTTGCAAAGGATGAGAGGATTTGTTCCCCAGGTGGACCAGGGAGGTGCAGGGCTTCCCGGGGGCTGGCATGGCAGAGGCAGAGGAATGGGGGCTTGAACAAGCTGGCAGTGGGGGGCTTTATATAGCTCAGCATCACAGGATAGCAGCATCTCTGCTGGGCTGTTATCAGAGCAACAATAATTGGAAACTGTATGTTGTGCTCTAATTACTCACCTTTATGCTTTTCTCCACGAAATGTACATGGATCACGTATCCCTTCTGAGGATGTCTATTCTGTTTACTTACTTGTTGTTCAGTAGCTCAGTTGTGTCTGACTCTTTGCAACCCCATGGACTGCAGCATGCCAGGTCTCCCTGTCCTTCACTATCTCCCATTGGCAAACCATTCAGTATCACAGTAATCCAAGCCTATGCCCTGACCAGTAATGCTGAAGAAGAAGTTGAACGGTTCTATGAAGATCTACAGGACCTTCTGGAACTAGAAAGATGTCCTTTTCATTATAGGCGACTAGAATGCAAAAGTAGGAAGTTAAGAAATACCTGGAGTAACAGGCAAATTTGGCCTTGGAATACAGAATGAAGCAGGGCAAAGGCTAACAGAGCTTTGCCAGAGAACGCACTGGTCATAGCAAACACTCTCTTCCAATAACACAAGAGAAGACTGTACACATGGACATCACCAGACAGTCAATACAGAAATCAGATTGATTATATTCTTTGCAGCCAAAGATGGAGAAGCTCTATACAGTCAGCAAAAACAAGATTGGGAGCTGACTATAGCTCAGATCATGAACTCCTTATTGCCAAATTCAGACTTAAATTAAAGGAAGTAGGGGAAACCACCAGACCATTCAGGTATCAGTTCAGTTCAGTTCGGTTGCTCAGTCATGTCCGACTCTTTGCGATCCCATCAACTGCAGCACACCAGGCCTCCCTGTCCATCACCAACTCCCAGAGTCCATCCAAACCCATGTCCATTGAGTCGGTGATGCCTTCCAACCATCTCACCCTCTGTCGTCCCCTTCTCCTCCTGCCCTCAACCTTACCCAGCATCAGGCTCTTTTCAAATGAGTCAGCTATTCGCATCAGGTGGCCAAATTACTGGAGTTTCAGCTTCAACATCAGTCCTATTAATGAACACTCAGGACTGATCTCCTTTAGGTATGACCTAAATCAAATCCCTTACAATTATACAATAGAAGTGAGAAACAGATTCAAGGGACTATATCTGATAGACAGAGTGCCTGAAGAACTATGGAAGGAGGTTCGTGACATTGTACAGGAGGCAGTGATCAAGACCATACCCAAGTAAAAGAAATGCAAAAAGGCAATATGGTTGCCTGAGGAGGCCTTACAAATCACTGAGAAAAGAAAAGGAGCAAAAGGCAAAGGAGAAAAGGAAAGATATACTCATTCTAATGCCGAGTTCCCAAGAATAGCAAGGAGAGATAAGAAAGCCTTCCTCAGTGATCAGTGCAAAGAAACTGAGGAAGACAACAGAATTGGAAACACTAGAGATCTCTTAAAGAAAATTAGAGATATCAAGGGAACATTTCATGCAAAGATGGGCACAATAAAGGACAGAAATGGTATGGACCTAACAGAAGAAGAAGGTATTAAGAAGAGGTGGCAAGAATACACAAAAGAACTATACAAAAAAGATCTTCCTAGCCCAGATAACCATGATGGTGTGGTCACTTACCTAGAGCCAGACATCCTGGAATGCAAAGTCAAGTGGGCCTTAGGAAGCATCACTATGAACAAAGATATTGGAGGTGATGGAATTCCAGTTGAGCTATTTCAAATCCTAAAAGATGATGCTGTGAAAGTGCTGCACTCAGCATGCCAGGAATATGGAAAACACAGCAGTGGCCACAGGACTGGAAACGGTCAGTTTTCATTCCAGTCCCAAAGAAAGGCAATGCCAAAGAGTGCTCAAACTACTGCACAATTGCACTCATCTCACACACTAATAAAATTATGCTCAAAATTCTCCAAGCCAGGCTTCGACAGTACATGAACCATGAACTTACATATGTTCAAGCTGGTTTTAGAAAAGGCAGAGGAACCAGAGATCAAGTTGTCAACATCTGTTGGATCATCAAAAATGATGTTTTTTTTTTATGGACAGAGGAGCCTGGTGGTCACAGGAGGTCACAGGAGTAAGACATGACTGACGCAACAGAGCATGCACACACTGGGAATATAATCAATATTTTATAATAATTTTAAGTGGAATGCAATCCCTAAAAACTCTGAATCACTAAATTACACATCTGAAACTAATAAAATATCACAAATCAACTATACTTCAATAAAAATAAAATTATTAATTAATAATTATAGGCTCAAATACATCTTTATTAATCAAAATAGGAACCATTACAGTCAACACTTTTGCCAATGAGAAATAAGTTGGTTTATTTCTATAGCATAAAAATCCATGCTTCAGGACTCAATGAACTCCTGGAAAGCATTTTCTACCTCTTGCTAGTTTTAGAAGCATTTTCCCTGCAAAAAATTCTCAAGGTGCTTGAAAAAGTGGTAGCCAGTTGGCAGGAGGTCAGGTGAATATGGCAGATGACGCAAAACTTCGTGGCCCAGTTTGTTCAACTTTTGAAGCATTGGTTGTAGGACATGTGGTCGGGCATTGTCATGGAGAATTGGGCTCATCCTGTGACCAACATCGGCTGCAGGCATTGCCGTTTTCAGTGCATCTCACTGATTTGCCGAGCATACTTCTCAGATGAAATGATTTCACCAAGTTTCAGAGGCTGTAGTAGATCAGACAGGCAACAGACTACCAAACAGTGGCTGACCATGACTTTTTTTGGTACAAGTTTGGCTTTGGGAAGTGCTTTGGAGCTTCTTTTGGTCTAACTACTGAGCTGGTCTTACTGGTTGTTGTATAAAATCCACTTTTCATCGCACATCACAATCTGATCAAGAAATGGTCCATTGTTTTGCAGTGAATAAGAGATGACACTTCAAAACAATTTTTTTGATGTATGATCAGCTCATGAGGCACCCACTTATGAGTTTTTTCACCTTTCCAATTAGCTTCAAATGCCAAAAGACCAAAGAATGGCTGACGATGAGTTCTTTGGCAACTTCTCTTGTAAGAGAATCAACTTCAATGATCCTCTCAATTGGTCGCTGTCAACTTGCATTAGCCAACCATTGTGCCCTTCATCTTTAAGGCTCTCGTCTCCTTTGCAAAACTTCTTAAAGCCCTACAGCACTGTACATTCGTTAGCAGTCCCTGGACCAAATCTGTTGATGTTGCAAGTTGTGTCTGCTGCTTTAGGACCCATTTTAAACTCAAATAAGTTCTGGAGTGCCTGGAGGAGGCACTGGAGGCACTGGAATAGGTAAAAATAAGTGTCTAGAGGAAGGCACAGCAACCCACTCCAGTATTCTTGCCTGAAGAATCCCATGGATAGAGGAGACTGGCAGCCTGCAGTCCATGAGGTTGCAGGAGTTGGACACAACTGAAGCAATGTAGCATGCACACACAGGGGATACAACCAACATTTTATGATAACTTTAAGTGGAATGTAATCCCTAAAAACTCTGAATCATTATATTACATATCTGAAACTAATATTATAAATCAACTATATCTCAATAAAAATAAAATTTTAAATTTTTAAATGCAACAATAAGAAAACAAATAAAAATATATATATACACTTTACCAAAGAAGACATACAGATAGCAAGTAAGCATACTAAAGGATGTTTCACATTATATGTCATCAGAGAAATATAAATTAAAATAATAAGTAGATACTACTACATCCCTATTAGAATGGTCAGAATCCAGAATATGATAAGATCAATGCTGGTGAGGATGTGGAACAACGGGAATTCTCACACATTGCTGGTTGGGAATGCAAAATGGGGGAATACAAAATGGTACAGCTAAGCACATGCTAACCATATGATCCAGCAATAGCATTCCTTCGTATTTACCCAAAGGAATATAAAAGTGTCCATAAAAAATTCTGCATGCAGATGTTTATAGCAGTTTTAGTCATTATTGCCAAAACCTGGAAGCAGCTGAGATGCCCTTTCCCAGGTGAACAGATAAACTGTGGTATGTCCAGCAATGAGAGATTTGCTCTCAAACCATGAAAAGACAGGAGGAATCTTAAATGCACATTCCTAAGTGAAATAAATGGCAAGCCACTCCAGTGTTCTTGCCTGGAGAATCCCAGGGATGGGGGAGCCTGGTGGGCTGCCGTCCCTGGGGTCACACAGAGTCGGACACGACTGAAGTGATTTAGCAGCAGCAGCAAGTGAAATAAGCCCATCTTAAAAAGTCTAGAAACTATATGATTGCAACTCTGACATCCTGGAAAGAGCAAAACTATGGAGACAACCATTAACTCAGAGAAAGTCTCAAAAATGCCCATACAGTGGCCTTTTCACAGAGTTTCTCAAGATTCAAACCATTCCACTCAGGGTTTGTAACTTTCCCCTCAGGAAAACATGAGTGACAGCGAAAGGCTGAAACGTTAAAAGTGCTCATACCGTAAGATTAAAAGTCAAAACACCGAAATGATGTGGATGTTCACGCCTCAGTACCTCGGGGTTGATCCGCTTCTCTCCACACATTTCCACAGGAAATGTCAGGTGGGTTCTGCTTTCCCGCCACAGACTCCAGGCGCCCTCTGGCGGCAGAGGTGCGTGTGCCTGACAGCCGCGTGGAGGCCGCCTTGCATCACTGGCGCCCTGCTGACCCGGGCGTGGATCGAAGTGCTGGATTCCAGCTGCCTGTTAGCATCTCCCCTCTGCGGTTATGCGCTTCAGTATGAGCTGAGCGTCAGGCGGATGCCTTGCATCCCTGTTTACTGCGCCAGTACTGCGGTTTACAGCCGAGAAGAATCTACTTTTCTTCCCCCTCCCCCCAACTTCATTCATTCTCTGCAGTAATAAATCCCACTATGGAGCCCCCAAAAAGAAAAAAAAAATATTTGCCAGGACTGGATATAGTCTAAAAATCATCGAATATACAATACCAAGAAAGAATCCAAAGGTAAACTATGTATTTTGGGGTGATTATGATGTTTCAATGCAGTCCATTTTAGTGAGTGATGTCAGTAAAGCGGAAGGTTATGTAGGTGTGTGGGTAAGAGGTATTCGGGAAATCTCTATGCCTTCCTTTCAATCTTGTTGTAAATATAAAAGTGCTCTAAAAAATAGCCTTTGAAAAACAAAGGCTATCAGACTTATGTCAGAAATATAGTAGATATGCATGAACTCCCCAATAAAGAACTAAAAAGCATAGTAAAATATATACTACATCAGAACACACATGATACCTAAGAAACAAGGTATTGAATGAGACAACATAAACAACAAACAGATCAGACCCCAAAAAATATAACTTCCAGTTTCAGAATAAAACAGCTGGTGGCTCAGAAGGTAAAGAAAGTGAAAGTGAAGTGTCTCAGTCGTGTCCGACTCTGTGCGACCCCATGGACTGTAGCCTATCAGGCTCCTCTGTCCATGGGATTTTCCAGGCAAGAGTGCTGGAGTAGGTTGCCATTTCCTTCTCCAGGGGATCTTCCCGACCCAGGAATCGAACCCAGGTCTCCCTCATTGTAGGCAGACGCTTTACCATCTGAGCCACCAGGGAAGCCTCAGAAGGTAAAGAATCTGCCTGCACTGTGGGAGACCTGGGTTTGATCCCTGGGTTTGATCCCTGGGTTGGGAAGATCCCTAGAGGAGGGCATGGCAACCCACTCCAGTATTTCTGCTTGGAGAAATCCCATGGACAGAGGAGCCTGGCAAGCTACGGTCTATGGCGTTGCAAAGAGTCGGACATGACTGAGCGACTCAGTTCAGTTCAGTTTAGTCGCTCAGTCGGTTGTGACTCTTTGCAACCCCGTGGACTGCAGCATGCCGGGCCTCCCTGTCCATCACCAACTTCTGGAGTTATATATTGAGAAAATATGTCAGAGAAGCAGAATTTTACATAGCATGATACTTCAAAAAGAACTTATTCAATTAAGTTCCCCATGGTTTTATCTGAAAAACTATCTTTTTATAATTTTCTTGTAAAATACAATACATGACAGAAAATACATAAAACATTTATGCTAAATACAATGAGTATAAAGAATAATTAAAAGACAGATGTCCCATAGCCACTAGAGAAGTCAAGAAAGAGGGCATTGTAAGAACTCTGGAAGTCTTGTTTATCATACTTTTTTCTCCCACTAATTTTTATTGTAAATTTCTTTGCTTTATAATTTTTATTTATCTACTAAAAAAATAGTTTAGATACACTTGTTTTAAAATTTCACTTAAAAGTAGTCTTTCACTTAATATAGGCTATTTTAAATTTTTTACATAAAGTAAAATTCATTCCTTAAATTGATTTCACTTTGATCAGTTTTTGCTGCTGTATTCTGGAAACCTGTTGTCAGGTATGTCATACATTTGGGATTGTTATACCTTCTTCTATATGCAGGTCAGGAAGCAACAGTTAGAACTGGACATGGAACAACAGACTGGTTCCAAATAGGAAAAGGAGTATGTCAAGGCTGTATATTGTCACCCTGCTTATTTAACTTCTATGCAGAGTACATCATGAGAAATGCTGGACTGGAAGAAACAC
>SJYC01094496.1:0-29397 GCA_006408675.1 Madoqua kirkii
GATGTCTATTCTGTTTACTTACTTGTTGTTCAGTAGCTCAGTTGTGTCTGACTCTTTGCAACCCCATGGACTGCAGCATGCCAGGTCTCCCTGTCCTTCACTATCTCCCATTGGCAAACCATTCAGTATCACAGTAATCCAAGCCTATGCCCTGACCAGTAATGCTGAAGAAGAAGTTGAACGGTTCTATGAAGATCTACAGGACCTTCTGGAACTAGAAAGATGTCCTTTTCATTATAGGCGACTAGAATGCAAAAGTAGGAAGTTAAGAAATACCTGGAGTAACAGGCAAATTTGGCCTTGGAATACAGAATGAAGCAGGGCAAAGGCTAACAGAGCTTTGCCAGAGAACGCACTGGTCATAGCAAACACTCTCTTCCAATAACACAAGAGAAGACTGTACACATGGACATCACCAGACAGTCAATACAGAAATCAGATTGATTATATTCTTTGCAGCCAAAGATGGAGAAGCTCTATACAGTCAGCAAAAACAAGATTGGGAGCTGACTATAGCTCAGATCATGAACTCCTTATTGCCAAATTCAGACTTAAATTAAAGGAAGTAGGGGAAACCACCAGACCATTCAGGTATCAGTTCAGTTCAGTTCGGTTGCTCAGTCATGTCCGACTCTTTGCGATCCCATCAACTGCAGCACACCAGGCCTCCCTGTCCATCACCAACTCCCAGAGTCCATCCAAACCCATGTCCATTGAGTCGGTGATGCCTTCCAACCATCTCACCCTCTGTCGTCCCCTTCTCCTCCTGCCCTCAACCTTACCCAGCATCAGGCTCTTTTCAAATGAGTCAGCTATTCGCATCAGGTGGCCAAATTACTGGAGTTTCAGCTTCAACATCAGTCCTATTAATGAACACTCAGGACTGATCTCCTTTAGGTATGACCTAAATCAAATCCCTTACAATTATACAATAGAAGTGAGAAACAGATTCAAGGGACTATATCTGATAGACAGAGTGCCTGAAGAACTATGGAAGGAGGTTCGTGACATTGTACAGGAGGCAGTGATCAAGACCATACCCAAGTAAAAGAAATGCAAAAAGGCAATATGGTTGCCTGAGGAGGCCTTACAAATCACTGAGAAAAGAAAAGGAGCAAAAGGCAAAGGAGAAAAGGAAAGATATACTCATTCTAATGCCGAGTTCCCAAGAATAGCAAGGAGAGATAAGAAAGCCTTCCTCAGTGATCAGTGCAAAGAAACTGAGGAAGACAACAGAATTGGAAACACTAGAGATCTCTTAAAGAAAATTAGAGATATCAAGGGAACATTTCATGCAAAGATGGGCACAATAAAGGACAGAAATGGTATGGACCTAACAGAAGAAGAAGGTATTAAGAAGAGGTGGCAAGAATACACAAAAGAACTATACAAAAAAGATCTTCCTAGCCCAGATAACCATGATGGTGTGGTCACTTACCTAGAGCCAGACATCCTGGAATGCAAAGTCAAGTGGGCCTTAGGAAGCATCACTATGAACAAAGATATTGGAGGTGATGGAATTCCAGTTGAGCTATTTCAAATCCTAAAAGATGATGCTGTGAAAGTGCTGCACTCAGCATGCCAGGAATATGGAAAACACAGCAGTGGCCACAGGACTGGAAACGGTCAGTTTTCATTCCAGTCCCAAAGAAAGGCAATGCCAAAGAGTGCTCAAACTACTGCACAATTGCACTCATCTCACACACTAATAAAATTATGCTCAAAATTCTCCAAGCCAGGCTTCGACAGTACATGAACCATGAACTTACACATGTTCAAGCTGGTTTTAGAAAAGGCAGAGGAACCAGAGATCAAGTTGTCAACATCTGTTGGATCATCAAAAATGATGTTTTTTTTTTTTCCCAGAAAAACATATATTTCTGCTTTATCAACTATGCCAAAGCCTTTGACTCTGTGGATCACAATAAACTGGAAAATTCTGAAAGAGATGGGAATACCAGACCACCTGACCTGCCTCTTGAGAAATCTGTATGCAGGTCAGGAAGCAACAGTTAGAACTGGACATGGAACAACAGACTGGTTCCAGTTAGGGAAAGGAGTATATCAAGTACATCAAGTACATTGTCACCCTGCTTATTTAACTTATATGCAGAGTACATCATGAGCCCAGAGTAAATCAGAGCCCAGCCCAGACAAATGCTGGGCTGGATGAAGCACAAGCTGGAATCAAGATTGCCAGGAGAAATATCAATAACCTCAGATATGCAGATGACACCACCTTTATGGCAGAAAGCAAAGAAGAACTAAAGAGCCTCTTGCTGAAAGTGCAAGATTTCCTAAAGGAAATCAGTTCTGAATATTTACTGGAAGGTCTGATGCTGAAGCTGAAGCTCCAATACTTTGGCCACCTGATGCAAAGAACTGACTCATTGAAAAAGACCCTGAGGCTTGGAAAGGTTCAAGGTTGGAGGAGAATGGACGACAGAGGATGAGATGGCTGGATGGCATCACCGACTCAATGGACATGAGTTTGAGTAAACTCCAGGAGTTGGTGATGGACAGGGAGACCTAGAGTGTTGCAGTCCGTGGGGTTGCAAAGCATTGGACACCACTGAGAGACTGAAACTGAACTGGACTGAACACTATCTCCCGGAGTTTGCTCAGCGCATGCCCATGAGTTGGTGATGCCATCCAACCTTCTCATCTTCCTTCATCCCCTTCTCCTCCTGCCTTCATCTTTCGCATCATCAGGGTCTATTCCATTGAGTTGGCTCTTCCACCAGGTTTATTTCCTTAAGTTTGTCAAATGTTCTGTATTTCCCAATAGGATCAGAAGGAAAACCTTATGTGCTCCCTTATATGTTCAACAGTTATGCCCAAGGGGTCTGAGCTGTGAGGTTCCCCATGGGTATGTGCCCTGTGTGGTCACTGAATGCACTCCTTTACAGTCAGTGTGAGTGTGGCCTGGAGGTGTGGACCATTATCTAGGTCACACAGACCTGGCTTTGAGACCAGCTCTCTGAGAAATTGGGGTAGCCTCTCCGAACCTCAGCTTCTCTGCAAAAGGGAGGTTTCTCACAACTATCCCATTGGGATATAGTTGAATCATTGAAAAAAATTGAAGGATATAAATATATAGCTCTTTGTGTAAGCTCTTAGTATATCTACATATGCAGCAAATGTTAGTTCCCAGAATATAATGTGGTATGTTTAATTTTTTTAATTAATTAAAAAAATAAGTGGGGGAGGATTGCTATATCTGGGTGTTCTGTTTCATGTACTAAATATACATCTGTCCTCAGAAAATGAATATGCATTTCTTCAAAGATGTATATGCCTGTTCCATTTCCCCTATTAAATATGTATCTGTTATATATATACACACACATATATGTGTGTATGTGTGCTATGTGTGTGTGCTCAGTCGCTTCACTTGTGTCTGACTCTTTGCAACCCCACGGATTGTAGCCCACCGGGCTCCTCTGTCCATGGGGTTCTCCCGGCTAGAATACTGGAGTGGGTTGCCATGGCCTCCTCTAGAGAATCTTCCTGACCCAGGGATCGAACCTGCATCCCCTACATCTCCTCCATTGCAGGCAGATTTTTTTTTCCCACTGAGCTACCAGGGAAGCCCGTGTGGGTATATATATATCATTATATAAATATGTAAGCTCAAGAACATAGATACATATCCTACCTATACACTGAGAGACATGTTTAAGTAGGAAGAGTAGATATAGGAAACGTGGAATATACCAGATTGTTCCAGAAAAAGTGGGAAATGTTCTGAGAACAGGAGAACCGGATTAACCCCACAGGCCACACGGGCTGATCTGATCTCTGAGTCCAGAGGTGTGATGCTCAGCTTCGCCTTAGCCAAACTGCTAGCGGGGACTTGATCCCAGAGCCCATCCCCTTTCTCCTGGGTAATGGTGTCGGTGATAACAGGACGTGCGCAAGGTGCAAGGAAGTGAAGAGCACACTGTGAGGGGCCATCCTGCTACCAGGACTTGATGGACAGGGGATGGGGGAGGTGGAGCTTGGGCCTTATATTGGGACTGACAGGACTGAGCGACTTCACTTTCACTTTCATGCGTTGGAGAAGGAAATGGCAACCCACTCCAGTGTTCTTGCCTGGAGAATCCCAGGGACGGCGGAGCCTGGTGGGCTGCTGTCTGTGGGTTCGCACAGAGTCGGACACGACTGAAGTGACTTAGCAGCAGCAGCAGACCCCACTGGCACACTTCCAAGGCTTCCCAGGTGGCTCAGGGGTAAAGAATTCACCTGCCAATGCAGGAGCTACAAGAGATGGGGTTCAGTCCCTGGGTCAGGAAGATCCCCTGGAGCAGAGCATAGCAACCTACTGCTGTACTCTTGCCTGGAGAATCCCATGGACAGAGGAGCCTGGTGGGCTGCAGTTCATGGGGTCGCCAAGAGTCAGACAACTGAGGGACTGAGCAGATGCCACTCTCCCCACATGCCGAGCCCTGGCCAGGCTGCAGGTGGAGCTGGAGTGGGATCCTTCGCTGGGCAGGGCAAGAACTCCACAGAGCAAGTAAAGCGGCCGTCTGCTCGGTCAGCAGCGGTGGAATCAGGGGAAGTGGCCTAAGAGTGACGTATGAATAATGACTGGTTTCAGGGTGACTTCGGGAGGAACTGGGGAAGAGAAAACTCAGTTCTGCTACCATTGGAACTGCATCATCATCGTCACTGTCACTGTGTGGGTGCTCTTCAGATGCGAACAGGACCACACGACAGCCCAAGGAGAGAAGCGCTCCTATCGCTGTTGGTATTGGCGGCTCGCCGCTTTTACAACCCTTCCCCACACAAAACACAGACTGACGTCTGCTTGAATGGATGAAAGAGCAAGGGAGGGGAATTCCAAGGGAAATGAGTTACGGTTGAAAACTGCCTTGCCACGTGGGGACAAATGGGATTTGGCCTTTCAGACCTGGAATGGACTCACTGGGCTTCTCTGAGTGGGATGTTCCACACAAGGCTGATCACAGGATCTCCGGTTTTGATGAAAATGCACAGGAGTTAGAAAATAGTCCCCGGTCCGGAGTGCGGAGGGAAGCAGGCTTCTGGGCGCATGTGTGACAGAAATGCACTGGGGCATTTTAATTAGATCCCTTTACCAGAAATCCTGACCTTCTGTGTAGCACATTAATGTATTTTGCTAATTATAAATGCAATTAAAAAGTACTGAAATAAAATTAGGCTGATCTATCTAATTTACATTAAGCACTTTCAAATTATGCAGATTTTAAAGTCTCTCTTCTCTCTCTCTCTCTTTTTTTTTTTTTCAATTTAGGTTCCAGGGTAAAATTGTCTGCATTAAAACAGCTGGAAAACAACCTTGTAGGAAAACAAATTTCTTTTCTGTGATTATTCTCAGTGTGCAAGTTAATTTTCGAGGCAGTAATATACTTAGCTGGCGCCGAGCAGTGACTCACAGAGCTGAGGACATATGCGTCTGGATGCAGGCGCGGGAACGAGGTCCATGGGAGGATTGAGCGTGGCTTGGTTACTTTGGGAATAAGGTTGAAAGGCTAACTAGGCAAAAAAATACTGACGTGATGGTCGCTAAACAGTCGAGATTTACTCAGAGTGAGATGTAACGGCAGGCATAATGTGCAGTTGATAGAGATGAACCATCTGGTGGGTTTACTCAACAACACGGAATTCCACCCCCCGCCCCCCACACCCCCATGCTGACAGGCGAAGAGAGTGATCCGGATGATGAAATTACTGCCCAGCATTATTAAGAATCAGGACATTCAATTTTGCTGGCGATAAAAGTTACGTATGCAGAGCAGCTATATATTAGGTGGGGAAATGGAGCATAAAGGAGACTGGGTGGTTACGCTGGACGCTGTCTCCTCAACGGAATGAAAGAGCAAGGGAGGGGAATTCCAAGGGAAATGAGTTACGGTTGAAAACTGCCTTGCCACGTGGGGACAAATGGGATTTGGCCTTTCAGACCTGGAATGGACTCACTGGGCTTCTCTGAGTGGGATGTTCCACACAAGGCTGATCACAGGATCTCCGGTTTTGATGAAAATGCACAGGAGTTGGAAAATAGTCCCCGGTCCGGAGTGCGGAGGGAAGCAGGCTTCTGGGCGCATGTGTGACAGAAATGCACTGGGGCATTTTAATTAGATCCCTTTACCAGAAATCCTGACCTTCTGTGTAGCACATTAATGTATTTTGCTAATTATAAATGCAATTAAAAAGTACTGAAATAAAATTAGGCTGATCTATCTAATTTACATTAAGCACTTTCAAATTATGCAGATTTTAAAGTCTCTCTTCTCTCTCTCTCTCTTTTTTTTTTTTCAATTTAGGTTCCAGGGTAAAATTGTCTGCATTAAAACAGCTGGAAAACAACCTTGTAGGAAAACAAATTTCTTTTCTGTGATTATTCTCAGTGTGCAAGTTAATTTTCGAGGCAGTAATATACTTAGCTGGCGCCGAGCAGTGACTCACAGAGCTGAGGACATATGCGTCTGGATGCAGGCGCGGGAACGAGGTCCATGGGAGGATTGAGCGTGGCTTGGTTACTTTGGGAATAAGGTTGAAAGGCTAACTAGGCAAAAAAATACTGACGTGATGGTCGCTAAACAGTCGAGATTTACTCAGAGTGAGATGTAACGGCAGGCATAATGTGCAGTTGATAGAGATGAACCATCTGGTGGGTTTACTCAACAACACGGAATTCCACCCCCCGCCCCCCACACCCCCATGCTGACAGGCGAAGAGAGTGATCCGGATGATGAAATTACTGCCCAGCATTATTAAGAATCAGGACATTCAATTTTGCTGGCGATAAAAGTTACGTATGCAGAGCAGCTTATATTAGGTGGGGAAATGGAGCATAAAGGAGACTGGGTGGTTACGCTGGACGCTGTCTCCTCAACGGCTGGCTGTGTGTGCTTTTCTGCCGAGGCTGGAGAGAGAACCGCCATTCAGCCTGGGTCTGCTGGAGGCTCTGTTTGCCTGGGGAGGAGACCTTGACAGGGCCTCTCTACAGATTAAATCTGATCCGCAAGTTCCCAGGAAGCAGAGATGTAATAAGCTCTCCTCGGAGCTGCATATAAGCTCCTTAAAATGTTCCTGGTGTGGTGTGACTCTCCTTTGCACAGCAGATTCAATTTTATTTGCAGCCCAAACTTTGCCCTTTTAGCTCCCCATCAAAAGGAGGCCTAAAATAATTCTCCAAATTGGAGCTGTTGAGTCTGAGGAGGGCAAGAAGACTTCGAAAGCCCTTTCTCCCCTTTTCTTTCCCCCTTTTTGATGCTGAAGGAGTCTTTCTACTTTAGATGCGGAGAAGCTGTCTTGCCTCCTCTGATTGGAAGCCAGGGTTTGGCTTGGGTGATTGGATATTGGTTTCCATATTCTTTAAAAAATGATTGAACTGTAGGGCATCAGACATATGAAGAAGAAAAGAGTCCTTGTGTTCAGAGATCTCCCAGCTGGGGAGGTGGCCAGGAAGGACTCACTAGGGTAAAGTGGATTCTTGGCCCCTCCATCCTCCAAGCCTGTGCGACTGTAAATTCAGGCCAGAAGTACTGTTGATGGAACTATTTGCTAATCCATGCAGAGAAAGGGTTAAGATCATTCTTTCCAGGAAGAGCATGTCTGGGCCCACATGGATGCCCAGATGCTAAATTGGAGCTAGACAATGTGGGTTTCTCTTTTATGAGCGCCCAGCTAACAGCAGGACTTGAGGAGACGGGAATACAGCCACAATTTCCTCACACTAAAAAACAACCCTCCTCCACTTTCATTTCCCTTCTACAACCCTCCCTGGCCACCTTGGCATCACCCTTTTGGCTCCAGGCTTGCTCCTTCCCTGACAGCTCCGAGGATTCCTTGTCCTGTGTCATCTCTATCTGGCTTTGGGAGGCGTGCTGGATGAGCAACATGGAAATAGTGGGTGCTTGGGAAACAACACCCCTGAATTCCAACCCCAGCTCTCCTTGGTCCCAGCAATGGAATCTTAAGCTAGTTATTTAACATCCCCCAGCTCTGGTATCCTCATCTCTTTTGAACGCAATACGCTTTTCCTAGTAAGGTTGCAGTAAGCAGTAGAAAGTGAAGAAGAACTAAAGAGCCTCTTGATGAAAGTGAAAGAGGGGAGTGAAAAAGTTGGCTTAAAACTCAACATTCAGAAAACCAAGATCATGGCATCTGGTCCCATCACTTCATGGCAAATAGATGGGGAAACAGTGACAGATGTTATTTGGGGGGGCTCCAAAATCACTGCAGATGGTGACTGCAGCCATGAAATTAAAAGACACTTGCTCCTTGCAAGAAAAGTTATGACCAACCTAGACAGCATGTTAAAAAGCAGAGACACTACTTTGCCAACAAAGGTCCATCTAGTCAAAGCTATGGTTTTTCCAGTGGTCATGTATGGATGTGAAAGTTGGACTATAAAGAAAGCTGAGCACTGAAGAATTGATGCTTTTGAACTGTGGTGCTGGAGAAGACTCTTGAGAGTCCCTTGGACTGCAAGGAGATCAAACCAGTCAATTCTAAAGGAAATCAGTCCTGAATGTATTGAAGCTGAAACTCCAAAATTTTGGCCACCTCATGCAGTGAACTGACTCATTTGAAAAGACCCTGATGCTGAGAAAGATTGAAGGAGGGAGGAGAAGGGGACAATAGAGGTTGAGATAGTTGGATAGTATCACTGTCTCAATGGACATGAGCTTGAGTAAACTCTGAGAGTTGGTGATGGACAGGGAGGCCTGGTGTGCTGCAGTCCATGGGGTCACAAAGAGTCAGACATGACTAAGTGACTGAAATGAATTGAACTGAAGCATTAACATGATATCATGACTGTGAAACACATACATGACACTTGACATTTATTCTTTCACTGAACATATAGTCATGGAGAGTCTGCTGGGTGCCAGGCACTGTGTATTTAGCCCTGAGGTATTGGGGCTAATAGGTGCCCACCTGTGTGCCTCTGCCCTGGGCATACCTGATGGGCATTCACTACACACTTGATGAAACAGAGCTGAATTAATAAAGTGATGGAATTCTACAAATAGTTATTAAGCTCCCCCTGTATTTAAGGTGGTATATCAGGTCGGGAAGATCCCCTGGAGAAGGAAATGGCATTCTTGCCTGGAAAATCCCATGGACAGAGGAGCCTGGTGGGCTATAGTCCCTGGGGTTGCCAAGAGTCAGACACAACTTAACAACTAAATAATAACAACAACAGTTAGGTGTGGAAGGGATATGGCAAGTTGAAAAGGATGTGTTTTTCCTTTCCAGGACTTCATGTTTCGCCGTGATTATGTTGCTTCATTCAGGTGTTTCAAGACATCAGGAAATATCTTATTTTTCTTCTCAGTCTTCTGCCTTGCCTGTTAATTCTCACCAGTGATCAAACTTCCGTGCCTTTGTAGAATGGCCTTGGCCATCCCACCTTACCCAACACACATTCTTCTTTACTTGTCCAACTCTCCTTGCTCATCTTGCAAGACCCAGCTCTGAGATTTCCCCTGGGCAGTCCTGCCCCAACACTGCCGATGATCTGCTGCTATCTTCATTTTCTCTGGGGCCTTTACCCATATTCATGTCTGTTTCCTTCTCTAGAGAGCTCCTTAAGCTCTTGGTATGTCCGATTCATCTTGGTATCCTTGGTGACTACCATGATGTCTGGAATTGAGTAATGGCTCATTTAGTGCCTGTTGAGTGAAGAAATAAATTCATAAATTAGTGAATGGATTGTTGGCTGGGTGGAAAGATGGAGAGAAGGAGGAGGAGAGAGAGAAAGAAAGAAAGGCAGGACAAACTTCCATATACAGATGGATGGATGGTTAGTTGGATGAATGGATAGATGGGTGGATGGATGTAGAAAGTAAGAGAGAAAGAGGCAGAACAAGCATTACTCCATGAATGTGTGGATAGATGGATGGATGGACAGACAGATGAAACAGGACACAAGTGAGTGCCTACATTTGGTTTAATGGTGGTAGTGATCAAGTCAAAGCATTTTAGTTAGTGAAACAATGAAGCAAACAGCTATTCTGTTCATTGATAAGGTTTGAACCCTGAGGACTGTTTTGTAGGGAGTTTTCAGGGCACTTCACGAGCTCATAAATCTGAGGACTAATGAACATGTCAGCGGGCTGTGGACCCCAAGCAGGAATGCATTCTGCGCAATCCAGGGGAGCCTGCCCTCTGCATGCTGTGACGACCCTCCCCACTGTGCCCCGCCCCCTCCTGCTCCATGTGTGCTGTGATTGCCAAGTTCTCATTAATCATGGTGGCCTTTCCTAGAGCTGGCCCTGGGCACCAGGGTTTTCTCTGCAGCCCTGGCTGCTGCTGCCCTCGTGTCCTGCCAAGCTCACCTCCAGACAAACATACTTAGCAGGTGTTTTCCCTGCGTTAATAATCAGAATTGACACATTCTAAATGAGAGCTTCCTTGTCATGCAGGGCAGCACTGATGGATATGTAGGGGAATTGATGGCCCCAGAGAAATGTTTTTGCCATTACTAGCATTTCTCTGACAGGTTTTTAATAGTCCCACTAAAATCGCAGTATATTGGAAAATTTTGTAGATAAAGTGCAGAGGCTTGAGTTACTGTAACATGGAGGCTTTGGGGTGGAAAAATACAGTTTGAGGAACCCTGAGTTCTTAAAAAAAATGGTGATCTTAGAAGAAGCTGATCTAGTATCAGGTTGGCCTGAAAGCTGGAGAGGGGGCAAGCATCTCTGAGGAGACCCGTGTTACAGGGTGGTGACGGTGATTTAGTTGCTCAGTCGTGTCTGACTCTTTGCAACTATATGGACTGTAGCCCGCCAGGCTCATCTGTCCATGGGATTTTCCAGGCAAGAATACTGAAATGAGTTGCTGTTTCCTTCTTCAGGGGGAGCTTCCTGACCCAGGGATCAAACCTGGGTCTCCTGTATTGCAGGCAGGCTCCTGCATTGCAGGAGGAATCTTTACCAGCTGAGCCACCAGGGAAGTCCCAGGGTTACAGGTGGCTCTGAGCGATGATTCTTGTAAACTGTGGATGAAGCACACTTGAAGTCCCAGAACACAGCCAGATTTAAACCCTAGATTAGAGACGGCGGGGTGGAATGGGTTCATTCAGTCATTCATTTCCTCCTCCATTCAATAAGCACTTACTCATTTTGACTCATGGGTCACAGATGTAGATTAGACTCCATACATTGACAGTTCTATTAGCTAATGTATGGCCTTGGGCTGTTTGTGCAGATTTGAGGTCTAATCCTCAGTTTTCTTATCTCCAATAGAAAGCTGCTGCTGCTGCTGCTGCTGCTGCTAAGTCGATTCAGTTGTGTCCGACTCTGTGCGACCCCATAGGTGGCAGCCCACCAGGCTCCTCTGTCCCTGGGATTCTCCAGGCAAGAACACTGGAGTGAGTTGCCATTTCCTTCTCCAATGAATGAAAGTGAAAAGGGAAAGTGAAGTTGCTCAGTTGTGCCCAACTCTCAGCAACCCCATGGACTGTAGCCCGCCAGGCTCCTCTGTCCATGGGATTTTCCAGGCAAGAGTACTGGAGTAGGGTGCCATTGCCTTCTCGCTAGTAACACCTATTCTTTATAATTATGTTTGAAGGTTAGGGACCAAATAATTCAGGTTCTGTGTGGGTCAGGGTCCCTGCAGAAACATGACATGCACTCGTGGGAGAACTGAAGAGAGTTTAGGATTGTTGTTGCTGTGTTGTTGAGTTGCTCAGTCATGTCAACATGACTCTTTGTGACCCCATGGACTGCAACACACCAGGCTTCCCTGTCCCTCACCATCTCCTGGAGTTTACTCAGATGATGCTCAGGCTCATGTCCATTGAGTCAATGATGCCACCCAATCACTTGGGAACTGTTTATGAGACAGGGTGTGGTGAAGAGAGGCAGATGGGTGAAGATGCAGTGCGCTGGAGCCAGCGACAGTTGTGGGGGGCTGTTACCTCCTCCCCAGGCCTCAGGGGACGAGGGAATGGGGGTTCCTAGAACCCAGTCTTTACCTGACATGGCTGTGACCTTCAAGAGAGAAGAAGAGAGGGAGTCGGGAGGACACTCTCATCTCCCTTTGCTCCCGTCTGCGCTATCCTGTGAGGTCTGTCTCCCTCTGCCCATGGTGAAGGGGATCCGTCATGAAGGTGAACCTTCCCGGGCACAGAGCAAGGAGGGTGGCCGGGGGGACAAATGAGTGCCTCTAGCACACACACTGGCACAGCTGACTCTCTGAGTCAATGCAGCGTGGGCACAAGGCACTGTCATCCCCCTGCGAGTGAGGGGATAGCTGGTATTATTTCCATTCAACATCAAGGCTTAGGGAGATAGAATGGTCTCCAGGGCTTGGCTAGAGGCCTGCCTCCGCCAGTATCTCACCTTCTCTCACTTCCTCTCATTCGTCCATGGCCATTGGAGGGATGCCAACAGGTGGCAGGCATGCTTTGCTTCCCCGGGTTAAAATCAGGCCCTGAGGGTGAAAGAAGCTGTCCACATCTCATTAGGAAATCGGGTCCTTGCCAGGGACCGTAGTCATTGGGAGAGATGGGATCTGAAAGCTAAACAAACCCCGTGGTGCCCTGGGATAAGCTTCCCTAATTGTGGAGGCGGGTGTCAGCTGGACGCATGATGCCCTCTGCCTGGCGCAGCCCTCCTGGAACTGACACCCATGCTGGGCCAGTGGCGGGGGTGGGGGGGGTTCCTTCCTACTCCTTAGCCCACTGATCTCCCCAAAGACTCTTCTAAGCTTCTCGGAGCCACTTTCCCGGCGTTTCCAGCCGGGGCGGAGGGGGGGGGGGCTGCGGCGGGAGCGCGGCAGGACCCCCAGGAAAAGATGGAACAGCCTGATAGAGAAACATCTTTGCAAGACCTCAGGCAGAAATGAATGTTGCCTTGACAACCCTGGCGCAATAACTGATCCACACCTCATGTGAAGGCTAGGCAGTCAGCTGCTGTTGTCTGACATCTGGGTTCAAATCCTGGCTCCTCTGTTCATGTGCTGTGTGATAAGGGCACCGTTACTTAACTGCTCTGAGCCTCCATTTTCTCTTAGGAAGTGCAGTGACTGACCTGACCTCCATCATGGTCGAGGGCCTTGGGGCGGTTCTGGCAGGTCCCTCCTTTGCCTTCACTGGGCCTGGGGACTTGTACTGCATCTCTTCTGCTGACTCTCAGTTTAGAGCTCAAGCCATTTCAGCACCTCTCCCAGCATTTCCTTCATCACTTCCCAGCATGCTGAGGAGGCCAAGTGGCCAGGACCTCTTGTGAGCTGGCTCCTCCAGGGTTCATCTCTGAAGGTGGCCTGGCTGAGAAAGATGGAGCCGGGTTTCTGGGCTAATTTCACTTCCTATTAAAATGGTTCATCACTGGGCACAGTTGCACAACCAGGAAATCAATGGGGTGCAAACCAGTTTAATAAAAGAACTTCCCAGGGTCTTTTTATAGCTTAATTGCATATGTGGCCTCACAAGTGTATCCACAGGGAGGGAACCAAGTTGGGGAGGGAGCTTCTGAACAGGAATCAATTCTGGAAATCCTGGCTTCTGTGGAGGAGGGAGGCAGGAAGAAGTTGAGAGTCTAGATCAGTGCTTCTCAGACTTACATCGGAGCAGGAATCACCTAGAATCTTGTTACTCTGCAGGCTGGTTTAGTAGGTCTGGGGTGGGGCCAGAGATTGCCTTTCTAACAGGCTCAGGAAGGGTCAGTGTTGCTGGTCTGGGCCACACATTGAGAAGCAAGCCTCTGGAACCACTTGGCATTTCCAGGAGTCACGTCTGCCCAAGGCAGCACGGCTGATAGAGAATAGTCCACATCAGGAACCTTATTTGAATGTCACATCTGGGGTTCCCCCATCCTTTTCTCCCGGAATCCTCCTCCTTCCTTGCTTTGGCTCCTGAATACCTGTCATTCTTGCTGGTTCCACACCTGAATCCTCACAGGGTGTCATGAGTTGAGGCCCATCCCCACTAACATCCAAATGTTGAAGTCCAAACCCTTAATACCTTGGACTGTGGCTGTATTTGGTGATAGCTGGAATGATCTTGGAATGCAGTCATGGAGTAGACCCCAGTCCAGTCCTAGAACTCTTGCACGGCTATGCTGTTCTCTCTCTGTGTGATCAGACCTCGACAGCAAGATCTCCATAAAATAAACCTACACTTCCATCCCCCTTGGGACTGGAACCTTATGGTTAACACCCTTTAGTACTTAATCTCACTCCTGTGCCTCCCCTCTGAGTTATGAATGTGTTTGCAAAAGATGATAACCCTGAAAAATCAGGTTGTCCTCAGCCGAGAGCCTGGTGGGCTATGGTCCATCGGGGTGGCAAAGAGTTGGACACTACTGAAGCGACTGAGCGTGCATGCACGCACTACCAATTTAAACCACTTTAAAGTGTTACAGTTCAGGAGTACTAAGTACCTCTACAATGTTGCACAACATTCACCACTGTGGTTCAAGACCCCAAACAGAAACTCCATTCCCGTTAAGCAGACACTCCCCACTCACTCCTCTCCACAGCCCTGGGCAACCACTAATCTGCTTTCTGTCTGTGAGGTCTGTCCATCCAGTAGAATATTTCTTACTTATAAACAGGAATGAAACCCTGATACACGCTACAGTGCGGCGGCTGCTGCTGCTGTTACTGCTCAGTCATGTCTGACTCTCTGTGAACCCCTGGACTGTAGCCCACAAGGCTCCTCTGTCCGTGGGATTCTCCAGGCATGAATGCCAGAGTGGGTTGCCATGCCCTCCTCCAGAGGATCTTCCCGACCCAGGGTTGAACCTGCTTCTCCTGCATTGCAGGTGGATTCTTTACTACTGAGTCACCAGGGAAGCCTGCCACAGTGTTAATGAAACGTGAATGCCATTTTGCTCACCCAAAGAAACCGGACTCAAAAGACTGCATATCACCGAATTCCATTTATATTAAATACCAGAATAGGCAAGTCTTATGACTGAGTTTTAAATTCTTTATATAATAGCGATCCTTCATCAGATATGTGTTTTGCAAACAGTTTCCTCACATTATGGAGTTATTCTGAGAATTAAATAAGCTAATATATCAAGTACTTAGTATAGTGTCTGGCACAGATCGAGTACTGAATATATATTAGCTACTACTGGTATTTTATCATGAGGGTCAAGTATTATTGGGAATTTTAGTGATATGTTCCAACTGTAAGCTCAGTACAAAGTCCTTTATATGTAATTAAATGTACATATGTTTGGGTTGGAGCCCTGGAATTACCATAAAATTCCAACATGTGGTAGGTTCTCAACTGATTTTTGAATGATGTGGCTTAAACAACAACAATAATAATACTAACCCTCTGTCTCTAAACCTGTCATTATTACTCTCGCCAGAGGGCACTTGGTTTAAAGTCCCCCAGAGAAGGAATCCCCACTCCCTTCCTCAGTTGCCTGAACTGGACTATCAGGCTTGCATCTGCCTGGACCATATCCGTGACCCTTCTTTCTTGGCTTTGTCTAAAGTCTCTGGCAAATTGTACCCCCATTTCCTCGTGTGCTATTCCTATGGAAGGAGAAAGGAAGGGATTTTATTCCCTAAAAGGCCTTCAGTTTATGCAAAGATCACCCCCTACCCTGCATTCAGCCTTACCAGCCTTTTCTCTCCTTTCAATAATATCAACAGCAATAACAGTAACACAAAAATAAGTCCTTTGTAGAGATTTCACTTGTTTCAGTTTGTTGAATCCTCCCCCCATTTCACAGATGGGGAAATTCAGGCTCAGAGGTGGTGTGACTTGCTCAAGGTCACAGAGGTAGTGAATGGTGGAATATGGTGTTTTGAAGCCTGTCATCTGGTCCATTTGTGTGTGGGGCTGCCTACTCCTTCTTAGCTTTATTCCTGACTCACATTCTGATGTCTTAATCACACGTGGGTCTCCTTTAAATTCCCTTCCATCTGTCAAGCCCCAGCTTGGAGGTCCCAGTGGTCAGCAGCTGGCCTGGGCCTTGGGTATTGAGAGTCTGGCCCTTCATCTGTTCCACACTGCTTCTCATGATGAGAGAGGGCGCAGCCCTGAGACCAGAAAGCCAAGCCAGGGTGGCTAAGAAAAGAGCGTGAAAAATGGGCAATCGGTCACTAATGGACCAAGGAGAGGCCCGGATTCTGTCTGGACCCCACTCAGCAAGTCCATCTTCGTCTCTTGAGGGAGAGAGCAAAGTGGACTGTGTTCCAGGAAAGAAATCAGAGCAACCTCCACAGAGGCAGAGAGGATCATTTTTCTTAGGTGTGTGAAGGTCCTCAAAGAGTGAGGTAATAGGTTTCTTTATTAAAAATTAATCTTCTTGTAAAACCATTGCAATGCAATGCACTTTAATAAATCACCCCACGCTTCTGAACACATTTATTATCCCTTCTTGGGAAACCATGGAGCCCAGGGAAATTGGTGCTGCGGAGAGCTTGGATGCTAGGCTTGGCGGTGAGCTCCGGCCAGGGCGGGGCCGGGGGTCTGGGTTCTGGCAGGGATGCTGTGTGGGTGTTACCCTTGGCGAATATCTTCTGGGATTATTCTGCCCTCGCAGCTCCCAGGTGTGTGGCTCTGGGACCTCTGAGTTGGGAAGGGGCCAGTCAGCGGGGTGGCAGCTTTTGCCTGTGGGGTTGTGTGAGCCTACAGCTCTTGATGCAGGTGCTCTGGGGAGAGGAGGCGCCCTGGTTCTGATCCATAGACCAGCACTCGCCACCAGCACCCAAGAGCCCCTTAAAGATGCCCTTCCTCACCCGTCTCCACTTTTTTTCACCTGCTGCATCCTGAGCTTTGAGGTACTGGGATGTCAGAAGCAGGAGGGTCTTTCTGACACACCTGTACCCCATACTACACGCTCATCTAGGGCTTCCCAGGTGGCACTAGCGGTAAAGAACCCGCCTAAATCACGAGACAAAAGAGACGCAGGTTCAATCCCCGGGTCAGGAAGATCCCCTGGAGGAGAGCATGGCAACCCACCCCAGTCTTGCCTGGAAAATTCCAAGGACAGAGGAGCCTGGAGGGCTAGAGTCTGTGCAGTCGCAAAGAACTGGATGTGACTGAAGTGACTTCAGCATATATGCACATATGTTCATCCAAGTTCCATTCACCCCATCTAGGAAGGCATCCCTGACTTCTAGAACCTGAAGTTACAAAACTCTCCAGGTCCTTTTGAGACTCACCAGCTGAAGCAACATAGTTTTCTCTGTAGAAGAGATAACACCAACTCTTCTTCACCAACTGGGCCCCCAAACCATGCCATCTGAACCCCAAATTCCACAGTGTCTCGTGAAAGCTGCTCCTTCGTCCTTTGTCTGAAGCTGTTTTCTCTGCAGTTCTCTATCATCTCAAGATCCACACCAAGAAAAAAATTGCTCTCCATCCTCTCTGTGTTGTCTTCCTTCTTGGGAATACCAGAAAAAATATTTATTTTCGTAGTCTCTCTTCCTTACACCCTGGGCTGGGGATCCACCTACCTCTCAGTAAATCCTGCAGAAGCAGACTCTGAATTCCATGTGGGGCTCAGTGGGGGCACCCCCTTTCCTGTACTTAAGGCCTACTTTATACTTTGATTTGGATCTTCTGCTAGGACATGCTTGCGTGTATGTGTGAGTGTGTGTGCACGCACTGGAGGTAGGTGTTTCTGAAGCACCCATATCCCTATTATTGTGATTAATCAGGTGTGGAGAGCTGCTTCGGTCTCTGGGGCCCATGACCTTCTATCCCACCTCACTCTCTCCACATTTCTTTGTAAACTGAGCTTGCCGACAAGCAGGCATGGATGGATGATGGACTACATGCTGATATCCCATTTGTGGCTGGAATTTCAGGCACTTCAGTTTTTACAATGCCTGGCACAGAGTCGGCAGTAGATAAATGACTTTTGAATGAGTAAGAGAGTGAGAAATTAATGAGAAAACCAGTGAGTGGGCCAAAAATCTCACAGCTTAGGGTATAGGAGAAGGTCTTGGTGACATTTGGCAGGATGGCAAGTCACCACGCCCCCTAGTGAGAGAGGGTTGAGGGGGAATGAGAGAAGGAAAACAAACAAACAAGCAAACAACAGGGCTTATCAAGCTAGGGCTGAAATACAAGCAGGACTCAGACAGGACCAGGTCTTCTGGGCCATACTAGATGTCTTTGACTTCATCGAGAGAGAAGCAGGATCTCTGAGGCAGAGGAGTGATGGATGAAGACGTTAAGTAATCTTCATCATCGTCCAGAATCAATAGTAGCAGCAAAGCATGGGAACTGTCACCATCATTAGCATTATTACCAACTACCAAACGGCCGCTGCCCTAGGCCCAGTGTGGAGTGGTTTCCACATCCGGCCCAGTGATGCCCCCGGGTGATCAACCATCATCACTGTGCATGTGGGGAAACTGAGCCTTGGGGAGAGGAAGTTACTTGACCCTATGGGGGAGCCTAGGTTTCCTTGGAAGTCATGCCTGAACAGACAGGACCAGGTCTTCTGGGCCATACTAGATGTCTTTGACTTCATCGAGAGAGAAGCAGGATCTCTGAGGCAGAGGAGTGATGGATGAAGACGTTAAGTAATCTTCATCATCGTCCAGAATCAATAGTAGCAGCAAAGCATGGGAACTGTCACCATCATTAGCATTATTACCAACTACCAAACGGCCGCTGCCCTAGGCCCAGTGTGGAGTGGTTTCCACATCCGGCCCAGTGATGCCCCCGGGTGATCAACCATCATCACTGTGCATGTGGGGAAACTGAGCCTTGGGGAGAGGAAGTTACTTGACCCTATGGGGGAGCCTAGGTTTCCTTGGAAGTCATGCCTGAAAGTGCCTGCCTCCTACAACTCTCCAGTCCCACATGGAGGGGGACACCAGGAGCACCTGTTCCTGCTCTGGAGGTGCTGGGGCGGGGTGGGGGTGGTGGTCTGTGAACAGCCCAGGAACTTCTGCTTTCTTTCAGTCAGTCAGCAGACTCCTCACCACCAGTCGCAGTCACTGTACTAGACACACCTTCTGAAGCCCTTCCCTGGGGACCCAGAACCTCTGGATGGAAGGCGGTTGAGCTTCATTTCTAGGATGTTTCCCTCTGCTTGCTTTGAGGAGGGAGTGGAGGAGTTGGAGGGGGTCTGGTCTTCAAGAGCTGTTGGTGAAGATGGAGAGTCGTGACCCAGGAGGACAGCAGGGAGTAGGACTCAGGACAAGCTTCAGGAACATGACTAGCTGTTGCTGCCACACCAAAACCTCCCCGCGTGCTGGATCTCTGTATCTAGACGCATCCCTTGTCTGGCACATCCTCCTCACCCCGCCTCAGGCAATGGTTCTGCATCCACTGGACACATCACCCTGAACTCATCACTGCTGGACTGAGCTCCAGGAGTCAGCTTGAGGGAAGCAGCCCCCCTGGTTTTCTGGGCAGCAAGGAGGGGAGCCCACCTCCTGCCCCACAGCCCCCCACCCCAACGCCTGTACATTTCTTCCTGGGCTCCAGTGCTGGCTTGCTGGTCAGTTGTCAGGGGTGCTGCCTCAAAGTGGGCTTTGGAGGAAGAACATGTTCCCTTGAGAAAGAGACGTGAGGCTGTTCCCCCGAAGAGCATCACAGCAGCCTCCCGAATTGCTGCCTGAGATTCTGGCAGCATCCTGGTGACCTGCTGACCCCTGTCTGTCTCCCGGGCGCTCCCAGTCTCACCAGGTTTTAAGTGGATTAGACAGTTAAATACGCCAGTCTGCATCCAGCCCTCTCTTTGACAGCAGTGTCTTCATCAGAGGAAATCTTGATCCCAATTCCAGGGAGTACTGTCTCCTCTCTGAGTGACAGTTTTCCTAGCCTTTGACCCCAGGGTCCCACATGGTTCAGGCAGTCTGTCATCTCAGCACCTACCTGTGAGCCCACCTGCCCTGGGAGAGCCAGGAAGGGTCCTTGTTGGTCACAGAGGCTGGCCACTCCCCTCTTCCTCTCCCACAGACCCACCCACCAGGATTTCTGCAGCCCCCTGCCCATAGGGCAGCCCAGTCCCATCAGTACCAAATCAGCACTCGGAGAGGAAGACGCACCTTACAGCTGATTCCTGTCACTTCCTGCTCATCTGGCCTCAGGCATTACAAGGGAGCCACCTCAGCGCTGGACCCTGCGGCCGCAGCCAGTCTGGACACAGCCCGCCCAGCTGGAGTGCAGGGAGGGTGTCCAGTCATTCTCTTGGCCTCAATGCTGGCAGACCACTCCGCCCTCCCAGCCGGTCCTGACAGTTCAAGCCAACAGCGTTGCCTCTTTGTGGGGAAGGGGCAGCACAGAGGGCACTAAATGGGGCAGGTCCCAGGCTGGAGCTTCTGCACACCTTCTGTGCCCTGTGACCACTCGGGCAAGTGACCTAGCCTCTGGTCCCAGTTCATTCACCTGTAAAAATGGGATCAAAAAGCTGTTCGATCAGAGAATTGTGAGGATTTAGTTGTAAGGCTTTAGAGCACCGAGAGCAATGGCTGGCACAGAGGACGTATCGACTGTTCTGCTGTTGTTGGCATTGTTGTTGTTACTGTTATTGGTGATGGGAGCCCCCCCTGCACCCGGCTCAAAATACCACCCCTTTCAGCACATTTAACCCCCGGTGATACCCCTTGCCTTGGGTTTCCAAGGTGGCTCAGCAGTAAAGAATCTGCCTGCCAATGCAGGAGACACAAGAGACATGTGTCTGATCCCTGGGTTGGGAAGATCCCCTGGAGGAGGAAATGGCAACCCACTCCGGTATTCCTGCCTGGAGAACTCCATGGACAGAGGAGCCGGTGGGCTACAGTCGATGGGGTCGCAAAGAGTCAGACACGACTGAGTGACTAAACAACAGCAACAGTACCCATCGCCTTCCCCCGGCACCATCCACTGGGGGTGCTGGAGGGCAGTGCAGGCCCTGGCACATGGAGGGGAGTCATTTATTTGAGCTGCAAGTGGATGAAGGCCATTCTATTCATTCTTGTTGATTGACACAAGGCCCCGTGCAGGGTGGGCATGTGGTAACTCTTCAGACTGAGCTGAGGGCTAGGGCTTGGCACACACGCGGTTGAGCCCCAGGTGGCAGGTTCAAGGAGCTGAGCAGCTCACAGTCACACACCACGTGATGGCGCCGCGGGCTCCACCAGGGGCGACGGGCATGGACGTGTCCGCGCCGAGAGCCTGGTGCTGGGCTGGACAGCGACCTCTACAGCAGCGGCCCCCAGCCTTTATGGCATCAGAGACTGGTTTCGTGAGAGACAATTTTTCCATGGACTCGGGGATGGGAGATGGTTTCTTGGGGTGATGGTTTAGGGGGTGAGTCAAGCGCATTACATTTATCATGCACTTTATTCTAGTATTATATTCATCAGCTTCACCTCAGATCATCAGGCGTTGGATCCCGAGGACTGGGGACCCTACCCTACGGGGTGGGCGTTAAGCTTCGGCAGCCAAACTGTGGCTTTGAGCCCAGGTTCTGCCTCTAACTAGTTGTGGGAGCTGGAGTGAGCCGCTTAACCCGTCTGTGTCCAGGAGCTGGAGGGACTCACCTCCGAGGTAAGGGGTACAAAGCCAAGGTCAAGATTGACCATGTGCAATGAGGGCTGTTGGAGTCTGAGTCCCGATCTCCTGTTAATTCCAAGGACTCCAGAGGGCCTTCTCTGATGCTGGATAAAGAGTGGCTGGGAGACTGGCTGGGGGCGGGGAAGCCAGAGGCTGCGCCCCTCCTTGGTGCCCTGAGGCTGTCGCTCTCACCAGCAGGAAGACCAAGACTGTCTGTCTCCCTCTTTGACAGAGAGAACCAGAGCCAGACAGTGTCCCAGGGTCTGGGGCCAAAGGCCAGCTGGTGTCTCCATTTGTCTCAGGACAGGCGGGGCATGTCCCTGAGGCCTCCAGTCCTCCGTGCCGGGCGACTGGAGGCTGGTCTGCGGCCTTCTGGGTGATTGACACATGCAATTTCTCTCCTTCTGTCTGGCTGAGGTGTGAAGGGAAAATTGGATGTTGTTGAATAATTGAAAATGAAAATCCCTCCAAATTGATTCCTATGAAAGCAGAATTGAGTTCCACAATTAGACGTCCTGCCTCTGCAGGGCATCTGAGGCCTCTGTCTTCCCAGGCTGCGGGCTCAGATGTGACTTTGCACGTGATCCATGCGGAGCCCTGTGGCTTCAGGGGTCTTGAGGGCAGCTATGTGGTAGACAAATACAGACCCCGAGCATCCCTAGATGGGAGTCCTGTGTCCTCCTGCCTCTAGTTCCTGGGCTCCTCAGGTGGGGCAGCAGATTTATTTTTTCTTGCACTTGCCTGGGCCTCCCCAGTGACACCACCTCACGCTCCAGCCTGGCTTGTGTGCCCAGGGGTCTCAGACGTGGACTGGTCTGCCTGCTTCTATCGCTAGCAGGCCAACCTCTTGTGTTTTACTCCTTTGCACCTCAGCATCGTTACACTTTACAATCCACAGCCCTAGCGTTTCTTCAAGAACTTTGACTCCTGGAATATACCTAGATGTTTACCTGGAATTTGTGGATGAAATTCAGGGGGTTCGAAAACTTGGATGGACAATATATATATATATATATTTTTAATTTGGTGCATTTTTTTTTTTTTGGTGGTAAGAACACATAACATGAAATTTAGCATTTTCACCAATCCAAAGTATACTATTCAGCGTCGTTAAGTATATGGTGTTGGGCAACCATCCGCACTGTTCCAGAGTTTTTTCATCACTCCAAATGGAAATTCCATATCCATTAAGCAGTCTCTCCTTCCCCTAACACTTTTTAACATAAGCTTTATCAGAAATGTACTCTATCCCTTAATATGAATTTTGAAACAAACCTCAATAATGTTAGTAATACCTGTGGTTTTATTGCTAATAGAAATTCCAGGTTCCTTCATACTGTGTTACAGATATCTCAAAAGTCCCTTATGCTAGGAGTTGACAAAGTTTTTCTGTATAAGGTCAAAGAGTAAATGTTTTCGGTGTTACGGTCCGTATAGTTGCTGTCTCATCTATTCAACTATGCCTTGTAACATGAAAGCAGTCTAAGGATCTAAACAAATGGAGGTACCTGTATTTCAATAAAACTTTATTTATAAAAACAAGTTGTGGGCCAGGCTTGACCTGTGGATCATGGTTTGCTGACCCCTATTTTATGCTCATGTCTACTTTAGAGTTACTATACACCATCACCAGATATGGTTATTTAATGTGTCAATTAAAAATCACAGACATATTGTTCTCTTATAAATTTTTGATATCTGTATTTTAATATAATTTTTATGTTCTATGCAAATATTTGTGCATTGATAAACGCTATATTGAGAAGTGATGCTTAGGTTTCATCTGATTTCTAAAGGAGTTCCTGACACAAATAGGCTAAATGCTTGATGAACAATACTTTACAATGTTTTGGAAAGTGGTCTTTTAGTTTCCCCTTGCATACTTCCAAGACAGAGTGCTCACTGCTTCCCTGGGAAGCCTATTTTGGGGGGCAGCTCTGACTCTGTAACCATCCACCCCTAGAATCCCGTCTCTCTAGATCAGAAGTCAGCAAAATTTTCCTGAAAAGGGCCAGATGGTAACTACTTTGAGCTTTCAGGTCACACTGTTACCAACTTGACTACTCAACTCATCTGTAGTGTGGAAGGAACATGGAAAAAATGAGTGTTCCAAAGAAACTCTAGCTGTCGACTCCTGCTCAAGTCACAGTCCCAAGCCCTCTTGCTGTACTGGCCATCTTCCTCTGAACACAAGCCAGTGTGTCATCTCACTCTTCCTCCTCTTCACCCATTATCCATCTATCTAAGCATCCATCCATCAATCTATCTTTCCATTCATCCATCCATCTATTCACCCACGATGCATATATCCATCTGTTTATATGGGTGAGAGTCATTTGGCTCATATTTCATTAATTTATAATTATTAACCATGGTCAAATCTATAATACAAAGGGAATTAAAAAGCTAAAGGGTATCAAAGAACACTGGTAGGTGGGTTAACTACTTAGATCGTGTGATCAGGTCACTTTTCTGAGAAAGTGATGCCTTGGCCTAGAAATAAAGCATGAAAAACCATGTAGTCATGTGAAGGATGGGGGTGAAGCATTTCAGGAGAGAGGAGAGTATATTGGGAGGCCCTGGGGCAAGGAAGACAGTGGCATTTCTGTAGGCTGGATGCAGAAAAAGGCGGCTGGATACAAGAGCTATCTATTGCTCTGTAACAAATTACCCCAACATTTAGCATTAAAACAACAACAGTTGTTATGACTTTGGATCCATAATCCAGGTGCAGCTTAGCTCTTGCAGAGTCTCTTGCAGTCTGCAGCATCTCAAGGTCTGACCAACTAGAGGAAGGACCTGGCTTCAAGCTGTCTGTCCTTTGCTGTCTTCTCTTCATTAGAAGCAAGTATTGAGACAGGTTCATACTCATGGAGACGGGGACCACACCAAGGCATGAATGCCCGGAAGACAGGATCTTGAGGACCATCTTAGAAGCTACCGACCACGCTAGAGTGTAGAGGGCAGTGGGGAGAGGGGAGCAGGGGCCGACCCTGCAGAGGCTTCCAGGCTGCAGACAGCACAGAGGTTACCCTCGACACCATGGGAAGCTCTAGCAGGGTTTTAAGCCAGGAGTCACATGATGAGCTGTGGGTTTTGAAAAGACCATTTTGACTGCTGTGTGGAAAATGGATTGAAGGGGCAAAGAGAAGTGAGGCTAGCCCAGCGGGACCCTGTTGAAGTCCTAATGATGGCTTGGAGTGGGGTGGTGGCAGCGGGGGTGGAGGCAGGAGGAAGGGCATCAGCAGTGTTTTGGAGGCTGAGCCTGGAGTATGTTCTGGGGAACCGCCTCGGGGGACTCAGTGGTCCTCCTCTGCATCCTCCCTTCTCTGCCCCCAGCCCCTCTTCCTCCTCCCTCCTCAGCAGCACCCCTGCCCACCATCTCCCTGGGCTCCTGCGGGCTGTATAGCTCTGCTGTCCGTAAGCCAGGCGTGGACGCAAGAGAACAAAGACATCACTAATGCTGTAAATCCCGGATCCAATTTATTTGTTATTTCCACTCATTTGAAATGCACCTGTTACCCCGAAGGCTTTTGAATGCTATCACCAGCAACTACAGAATCAAAGATAAATTGGAACCTTTCGGAAAAGCTCTCAGTTCAAAGGGGGGAACAAACAGGAAAAAAAAAAGGTGTTTTGTTTTTTTTTTTTTTCCTTCCTCAGATAACTTACTGGTATAGATGGCATGCAAGACCTCCAGGGGCACGATCCGAGGACGTTTGCCTTTCCTTCCCTCTTGATTCCGGCTCCTTCATCTGCCCTGCATACTCAGATGGCCCTGACATTTCCCTGCAGGGTGTTTAATGTTCCCTGCATGTTCAGTGTTTTCCCAGGTCATTCCTTGGACATCACGTTGCCACTTCTGTCCAGGTTTGGGTGTCCAGCACCCAGGGCATGGGCTGCAAAGCCATTTGCAAGCTGTCTCCTCCTGGCTACCTATGTGTTGGGTTACAAACCGTGCGCTCACAGTTGGGTCGAGTCAGTGAGACCGCACCATCCACCCTGGGCACCACGCCTCACTGTGCCTCTCAGGACGCTGCTGGGGTGGGTGTTGGTGCCGGCCCACCAAGGCTTCCCATTGTGCACACTCCACTCAGGAGTACAAAGCAATCACTGCACTTCCAGCGATCTACTCTTCATTGTTTTTCTTCTATAAAAGTGAACGCGACACAGTGAAAGCTCAGTGTCTGTCGCAGACGAGCGGCTGGAGGCAAGGGAATGATAGGGGGCTGAGTTGGGTCTGGAGGACTCTCCAGAGGATGAGGACCAAGTCCAGGAAGGACTGGTGCTTCCAGCTCCCTCTGGGTGGGTGTCTGTGGGTCTAGCCCAGGAGGGGAGAGCCCTGTGGGTGAGACCCATGGGCAGAGGACAGACAGCAGCTGGAATGGAACCTCTGAACCCGAAGCAACTCACGCCGACGGCGCTTCCCTGTGTCCGCACCATCCACAGGCGGTGGCATCCACATCGTCTCCATGGCTGCAGGGTGCCCATCTGGCCTTGCTGCTGCCCGCCCGCTCCCCCGCCCCAAGCAGGTCCCACTCTCCCTGCCATTGCTTGTGGCTCTAAAACTGCGTCTTGTTTCAACAGCCCAAGGTCAGTCCTGCCATCGGGCCGATTCCTAGCTGCTCCCTCTGCCCCCCACCCACCCCATGCATACATCTTCTGGGCCCTTCAGGGCTCCATTCACAGGCCATCCCCCACCACTGGACCACCCCAGACTGTCCCACATAAATGAGGATCCACCTGCCATTCCGCCATATCCCTCAACTAGTTCAGTGTGACCCTGATCACTGTGTACAGTGAGCTTGCTACTGTAGTTGTCAGCTAGTTGAACATCTGATCTCCCTACTCACAATAACACAAACATCTATAGGTCATCACATAGTAGGTGTTCATTGATGATTTAGTGAAATAAATGAATTTTTTAGAAATGGATGCATAAGCTCTTTTTGATCAGGGACTCAATATTGTTCATGCATGTTTCCACTGCCCAAACTGGGGCCTGGGACATGGGAAGCTCTCCAAAAATGTGTATTAAATGTCCTAATTCTAGAGTGAAGGCATGTCCTTTTGGCTGAAAGAAGACCCCCACCAGCCTCAGGTTATGGTCCAGGGCTGCATGGAGGAGGCAGGACCCAGCTAAAGTCTCAGGGCAGAACTGGGACCTGAAAGAGCAGGGGAACTGGGTGGGCTGGAGGCCAATTGCCTGGGTCAGGTATAAGCTGAGAAGTCTAAGGGAGAGGGACTTCCCTGGCAGTCCTGTGGTTGAGAATCCACACTTCCACTGCCAGGGCACAGCCTCCACCCTCTATGCAGCAGGAGCTAAGCCCTGCATACTGTGCAGTGTGGCCAGAATGAAAGGGAGCAGGGAGGCTGAAGCCCAGTGGTTACAGGGTAGTGCAGATCTTGCCCTCCTGCAGTCGGGACGAAGGCAGTAAAACTAGATCCCACTGGCTACTGGACTGGGAGGCTGAATTCATGGAAGGAAAGCTAAGACAGACAAGGGCATGCTATTCTGCCACTTGCTCGCTGTGTGACCTTGGGCTGGTTTCTTGGCATCTCTGTGCCTCAGTTTTCTCACTGTGAAACTGGAATGAATAGTAGTCCGTTTCTTGGCGCTGTTGCAAAGATTAGCCAGTATGCTATGTATGGGCTTCCCAGGTGGTGCACCACTGGTAAAGAATCCACAAGAGTTGTGGATTTGATCCCTGGGTTGGGAAGATTCTCTAGAGGAGGAAGTGGCAACCCACTCCACTATTCTTGCCTGGAAAATCTCACGGATAGAGGAGCTTGGCGGGCTACAGTCCGTGGGGTTGCAAAGAGTCAGACATGACTGAGCAGACACACAATGTCCAATCCATGTGCTATGTATGACATGCCTAGTCATGGCCTGGCAGGCCATATCATCCTTATGTTTCTGATTCTATTTTCATTCCATCGTATTGAGGGGGCTTTCCCCACGAGGGTAGGTGCACATTCACGAAACATTCTGTGCAAGCCTGTCAAATATCCAGTCTTTCTCAGTTGGGGCCTCGTGGACTCAGCAGAGGAAGAAAGCTGGGTTCTGGGTCTTAGAGACAGCACAAGAAGCAGAGGTGTTTCAGAAATCAATCTCCTGTGGACTTCAGCACTCTGGGACCCCTGCAGGAGACATGGGAGCCAAGGGGAGCCTCTTGCACATGATAAGGTTAAGGCTCCCCAGAGGTCATCCTGGTCATCCCCCTGCTGTACAAACCCTACAGCTGAGAAAGAGAGTCTCCAATGGTGCCTCTCTGTCTCTTTTAGGGCCACAGATGTTTCTGAGAATCAGACAAAAGCCAATGACCCTCACTCCCCCAAATTCATATTTTACATTCATATCAGGGTGTCCACAGACCTCTAGAAGCTAAGCAGGGGAGGCAAGGGTCTGGGTAAGAGTCTCATTCTAGAGTCTTAGTCATCAACAAGCCTTACTACCTTTGCCAAGAAGCCCTCTGTGAAGAATTAAAGGTGACAGGTCAGCATGATTTCCTAACTCAACCCATATCTGTGTTAATAAGATGTTCTCAGAACGGTAAGTATGAGGAGGGACATTGAATCTTTCAGTGATAAACGTAAGTTAACCAATACAATGTTGCCTTTTCAGCCACTCTTAGAGGGTCCCCTTTAACTGAAAGGTAAGGATGATTTGCAACACTAAACCAAGAACTGACATGTGTGTTGGGCCTGGCGAAGTTTGATGTTGGAGAGAGAACAGAGGCATCCCTTTCTTTAGTCCAGGCCCTGTCCAGATGATTATAATATGCTAATTCTGGAAAGATTGGACTCTCGTGTGTTTGTTTGGAGGTAAAAATATTCATGCATATGCTGCTTTGTCTCTCCAAACCCGAGTGGGGATGGTGGTGTTCTTGCAGCGCCAGGTTGAAACTTTCTGAAACATAACTAACCTGCTTGTCCTGCATGTGAAACAGGAGGGACTGGGGAGTCTTATGGTCCTGGGATGTGCATCCTCTGGATCAGGCACCTGAGCTCGACATGGACGTCCTGGGAGACAGTGAGGGGCAGGTGTTCTCAGCTGGGCAGAGGCGGAGCGGGCAGGGGAGGGGCGCAGCACAGCTGCACACAGCCTTATGGACCTGTGTGCGCTTTGATCAGCTTCGTGGGAAACGCTGTGACTCCTCTCGTCCTGATTAATTCTGATGTGGAGGATTGGGGAAGCTTAGTGAAGAAACAGGGATTTGCAGAACCTTGATCCTGGCACAAACCAGACTTTACGGGTAGGGGGTCAGAAACCTGGCCGCTTTGTTTGAAAGAGTCTGTATTGCTGCCTTGGCCCCTGCCTTTGGATCTACTGAATCAGCATTTCAGAGTCAGGGCCCAGCAATCTGCATTCCCAGCACCTCCCGCCCTCCTCAAGGAATTCTGAGGCGGGCGGCCCTTTGAGAAATGTTGGACTAAGATGGTCTCCAGGGACCCTTCCTTCTCAAGGTCTTATGAGGAAAAGAGCCTCGTCCGCCCACCCGCATAAAACGTGTTTCCTGTCTCACCCATTTTAGTTCTTGATTAAACTCAATTTGGCAAGTTGTTATATCTGATTACTTATTCATTTTCTTCTGGAGTCTTTGTGTGGGGACAGTTGACGACGAGCTCCTTGAGGAGCCAAGCCAGGCGCCTCCTGTCCTCCTCCGGCCCCATCTAGCGGGGAGACATCCTCGACCCGTCCCTGCTCTGCTCCCTTGGGGTGTTGGGGACCTGGTGACATCCAGGGGTTTTGGAGGGCCAAGGCTGCTGGGAGGAAGGCTTCTGGGCTTCAAGTTGGAACTCAGATTCATCCCTGCCAGAAGTTAGAGCGAGAGGCAATTTAGCAAATTGTAGCTTGCTGCAGATGTCTAATTAGTCCTGAGGCTGGGTGTGTGTGTGGTGGGGGGTGGGGGGGTGGGGGTGGG
>SJYC01094497.1:0-20925 GCA_006408675.1 Madoqua kirkii
GTTTGCCTCGGCTGAGGGGGCCATGGGCTCCCCAGCTGAGGGTGGAGCTGATCGAGGAGAACCAGACCCCACCCCCACTGGAGAGCTGGGCTCTGGAGAAGGGGCTCTGGGGGAAGGGCGCTGGATGTGGGGGCCCAGGTGGACCATGCAGGGGGAGCTGAGGAGTCCAGTCCGGGGGACAGGGAGCTGCTGACACCCTATAGCCAGACAGCCAGGAGCCCTGAGCGAGTTTTCTGATGCTCATGTCCAGGACCCTGGCCTCAACCTGGCCCAAACTGAATTTCCATCCTGATCTCTTCCTTGCTTCTCCTCCTCTGTGCTCCCCAAGTCACAGGATGGAACCATGACCCTTCCTGCTACTTAGGACATGTCCTCCTTATTTCCCACTTCTTCAGCCTCCATGTCTGGTTCATCATCAGAGCTCCCACTGTGCCTTCTGAACACAACTCAAACCCACCTCTTCATCTCTCAGTGCCAGGACTCAGCCTTGGCACCGGTGCATCTTTGGGTGGGTGATCTTCTGCAGGAGGTTTCCTGAGCACTATAGCATATTTAGCTGCATCCCTGACCCCCACCCATTGTACGCCAGCCCCACCTACCCACTGTGACAACCTGAAACATTTCCCACCACTGCCAAGTGTCTAGGAGCACAAATTCTCCTGGTTTGAAAACCCATTCTACAGCAGCCCAGGCCACCTCTTGCTCCCCAAAGATCTTTTTTCTCCAAGCTCCAGCTTCCTGCTTTATCTCCCATGTCCAGCCTGTCTTCCGTCAATGCATCCTCCACACTGAAGTCAAAAGGATGCCTTCCTAATAGAAGCTGGATCATGAGGTACTTTACACTTATGACCCTCCAGTGGCCCTGGGCACCTGCAGAAGGACCTGTATTCCCTAATGTGATTTAGAGGCATCTCAGGATAAGGCTTCCCAGGTGACACAGTGGTAAAAATCTGCCTGCTAATAGAGGAGACACAAGAGACGTGGGTTTGATCCCTGGGTCGGAAAAATCCCCTGGAGAAGAAAATAGCAACCCACTCCAGTATACTTGCCTGGAAAATTCCATGGACAGAGGAGCCTGGCAGTCTACAGTCCATGGGGTTGCAAAGACTCAGACATGACTGAGCAGCTGAGCACACACAGTGTAAGGACCCAGCCTGCACTTCTGGTCTCAGCATCCACAGGGTCCCTCTCGCCCTTTCTACTCCAACCCCACTGGACTCCCATCACCTTCCTCCTCCCCCCTCCCATGAGCCTTTGCACACGCTCTTTATATCCCGGACCTACTGGACTTTCCTCTGTACCTTGAATAAACACATTGCTCCCTCTGCCTCCAACACCCTCAGTGATGTAGCCCTCAGGGTCCCCAGGTAACAGAAATTAGGATGAGGGTCTCTTCCAGCTGGCAAGATCCTACGTGATCATGTTGGCCATGTGGTTTACTCTTTTGTTATTGTTGTTAATCACTACTGGACTTTCCTCTGTACCTTGAATAAACACATTGCTCCCTCTGCCTCCAACACCCTCAGTGATGTAGCCCTCAGGGTCCCCAGGTAACAGAAATTAGGATGAGGGTCTCTTCCAGCTGGCAAGATCCTACGTGATCATGTTGGCCATGTGGTTTACTCTTTTGTTATTGTTGTTAATCGCTCAGTCGTGTCTGACTCTTTGTGACTCCATGGACTGCAGCACGCCAGGCCTCCCTGTCTTTCCTCATCTCCTGGAGTTTGCTCAGATTCCTGTTCATTGAGTTGGTGATGCCATCCAACCATCTCATCCTCTGTTGCCCCTTCTCCTCCTGTCCTCAGTCTTTCCTAGCATCAGGGTCTTTTCCTGTTGTTCTTTTGTGCCCATCCAAATCTGATCAGGGATGGCTTTGTCAGAAATTATGTAAGCCTCAGAATCTCAGTCACTCCCCACATGCCTCTCTCTCTGCTCTCAGCCCCTCCAGTTACCACCCACACTCTCTTGTTGGGGCAGGAGGAGTTTGGGGAAATGCCTTTTTTGGAAAGCTGACTGTCTGATGCCTGTGTTCTCCTGTGTCCTGGGAGCTTTCTACCCATTTGGAAAGGGGAAAAAAAAAAGTTTGCAGAATTTGAGTTTTCTGGGTCTACTTTCCAGAATTTTGGTCTATGTCAGGGCTCCATGTGATTTCAAGGGCACCTCATCCATCATTATTTGTGTAATGTTGGATTTTCTGACCAGACTTCATGGGGGCAGGCTTGACTGTGCCCGTCTGACTGATCACTGCCTTCCTGGCATTTACCATGATGTCTGGCATGAAGTCTGTTCCCATTAAAGCCCTTGAACTGATTGGAGTTGAGGGTCCTGTGGGAGTAGGCTAAGGCTCTTGGGGAAAGGCTGGTTCAGATTTCCGCATCTGAAAGACGTGATATAGGGCACCATTTGAGATAGCAGGACTCTGCTTCCAAGGCTGTGACATCGGCCAGGTCCCCTGCTCTTTCTGGATCTTTTTTTAAATCTGGGAAACGGGGACTTGGATTGATTAATACCTACATTCCCTGAGTGCTAAGTCATGAAGCAGGCTTGGCACAGCCTTCCTCAGAGACTGGTAATCTTTGAAACAGTTCACACTGATGAAAGCGCCTCCTGCAGACCACCTCGGTGAACTCTCACCAGCTCAGCATGTAGCTCTCTTATTAGTCCCATTTCACAGATGAGGAAAAGGAGGCCAGAGGAGTCAGTCCCCTTGCTCACAGTCTACTGGAGAGGTTTTTTTTTTTTTTTTTAAGTTCAATAGATAGAATACATCTGAGTATCATTCTATTGGTGATGACAATTGAATGATACTCATAAAACATTACTGAACTGTTAGAGAGCCATGCTCCCAATTGAGGACTATTTGTACCCCAGGGGACATTTGGCGATATCTGGAACATTTTGGGGATCACAACTTGGAGGAGACAATGTTCCTAGCCTTTGATGGTGGAAGCCAGTATCTCGTCGTGAGAGACTCCACGGTGAGGAGTTATCCAGCCCCAAATGTCAACAGTGCTGAGGCTGAACCCTGGCTCAGAAGACCTAGACTCAGACTCAGCTTAACCCGTTCCAGAGTCCATGCTCTCTGCACCATATTTTGACTGGCTAAGACCCCAGATAAGCCTATTTTTTTTTTTAAGTTCAATAGATAGAATACATCTGAGTATCATTCTATTGGTGATGACAATTGAATGATACTCATAAAACATTACTGAACTGTTAGAGAGCCATGCTCCCAATTGAGGACTATTTGTACCCCAGGGGACATTTGGCGATATCTGGAACATTTTGGGGATCACAACTTGGAGGAGACAATGTTCCTAGCCTTTGATGGTGGAAGCCAGTATCTCGTCGTGAGAGACTCCACGGTGAGGAGTTATCCAGCCCCAAATGTCAACAGTGCTGAGGCTGAACCCTGGCTCAGAAGACCTAGACTCAGACTCAGCTTAACCCGTTCCAGAGTCCATGCTCTCTGAACCATACTTTGACTGGCTAAGACCCCAGATAAGCCTCTCCTGTCTCTGCTCAATACTTACCAGGGAAAAGTCTTTAAAAAAAATCACAGAACCTCAGAACTAGAAATCTAATGTTTATAACTGGGAGGGAATTGAGTTTTTTTCCTGAGATTTACTTTTTATGAAAAGCTACTTTCTTGGTTTTGGCCATAATACTTTCAGCCTCTTCTCCTCCCCATCATTGTGTCCTATTGACCATATCTGATCCTGACTCACTAGGCAGAGACTTCTGATAGGCTCCACCCCACCTCACCACCCAGGCACAACTCAGGAAATATTTGTCAAATGCTCCATCAACTGGAGTGCCCTGAGCTGCAAACAGGCTTATCAATGCAAAGACTCAGTGTCTCACTTGACAAGAAGACTGAAGTCGGGTGGCTCAGGACTAGCTCAGTAGCACAGGGAATCCAAACTTGGCTTCACAATTTAGCTTTGCTACTCTCAGCACAGAGTTTCTGCCTCATGGTCATAGTTTCATGATCACAAGATGGCTGCCACAGCTCCAGGCATCACAACCTCCCACTGTGTTCTAAGACAGGAAGTGGATCAGCACTTATGGGTCACTGTTCACAGTCCACCTAATATCTAACTAAATAACACGTCCCTTCCTTGAAAGATTGAGGGCAGGAGAAGGGGGCAACAGAGGATGAGATGGTTTGATGGCATCACTGACATGATGGACATGAGTCTGAGCAAACTCTGGGAGATAGTGAGGACAGAGGAGCCTGGTGTGTTGTAGTCCGTGGGCTTACAGAGTCAGACATGACTTAGCAATTGAACAGTAACAAAAGTGGGAGTGCTTAGGTCCCTGCAGTGTTCTAGAAACGGGCCTGGCCCCTGTGTTATGAGTTAAGTGGCACTTTTAGGACCATTTTCCAGCCTCTTGGTCCCAGGCTTCTCTTGCCTCCCCCACTTCCCTGTGGCTCTGTCCTTGTTTGAACCAGCAGCAGCACATCTGCATGGCAGTGAATCAGACCGCTCTTCTAAAGAGTCTGGAAGAACAAAGCTGCTCCCAGAGAGGCCGCCCCCTCTCTGCCTGGTGTCTGACAGCACAGAGGTGGGGCTCTGGGGATGCTCTGCTCTGCAGGGAGAAAGCTGCAGTGAGCTGGCTGGCCTGGGGGCGACCGGGCTTTGGGTCTCCTCTGCCCTGTGACACCCAGTGCACAGCTCTCTCGGCGCCGTCATGGCCTTTACATAAACGCAGAGCTCTCAGAGGGAGCGAGGAGCTCCTGGGATGAGAACCTGGGCTTTGCACATGTGTGTGTGTGCTGTGTGCAGGCCCAGTCGCCTCAATCATGTCTGACTCTTTGCGATCCTATGGACTGTAGACTGCCAGGCTCCTCTGTCCATGGAATGCTCCAGGGAAGAATACTGGAGTGGGTTGCCGTGCCCACCTCCAGTGGCTCTTCCTGACCCAGGGATTGAACCCACGTCTGCCTGTGTCTCCTGCATTGCAGGCGGATTTTTTACCCGCTGAGCCACTTTTTCACATATGTGAAAGGGAAGTCAAGTTAGTTAGAAGTGTGGCCCGTGGTCAGAGTTACCTGGAGGTCTGTGTAGGCTCAGCATTGAGGAAGAGCCCTGTGACAGCAGGTAGGCTTTAGTGCAGACAGGGCCACCTACCTGGGAAGGCAGTGAGTTCCCCGTCCTGGGAAGCATGCTGGCAAAACCTGGAGGAGCGCGTCTCATAGTTGCTCTGGGAAAGAACTTGAGCTATTGGAGGTCTTCCAGGTGACTCACAGAGCTGCTCTTGATCTGAAACATTCTGGTCTCTTCCAAGCTCCTCAGCCATTGTGGGGCCCTTGAGGGCACTCCTTAAGCCGGCCACTGCTTCCCAAGGAGGTGAAGCTGGTTGAGAGTGTGTGTCTTTTAAAGAGTGGTATCTTCATTTGGGTCAGAGGATATGATAGTTGCATGGCATCACTGACTCAATGGACGTGAATTTGAGCAAACTCCGGGAGATAGTGAAGGACAGGGAAGCCGGCATGCTGCAGTCCATGGGGTCACAGAGAGTGGGACACAACTTAGTGACTGAACAACAACAAGGAGGAAAAATAGTACGTTTGAATAGTACGACACAACAGGCAAGCACAAGGACAGCGTCCAGCCTTTGTGGTGGTTGAAGTCACTTCTGTGGGGCGGTTCTTCCCGGTTTCCACTGGCCAGTCATCATGCTTTTCCTGGTTCTGAGTTTCTGGTTTAACTCAGGGTCCTCCCCTGTGTGTGCATGCATCTCACAGCCAAGATGGATTCCAGTGCAGAGGCCTATGGGGAGGCCGACATCACCCACTATGGGGTGGCACTCCTCCCTTTTTGACCCCTAAGGAGGCTTTCTGTGTATGTGTAGTCAGAGAGGTCTCCTTGACCTCAAGAACAAGAAATACATGGTCTCTTTATTTTTCACACAAGCTGGACTCAGCTACTCCCTGCTCCTACCGTAATCTTCATTCTGGAATATCTGTCCATGGGAGACAAGTTTCAGCTGCTCAACCTGGAGCCTACCTACTTCCAGCCTCAGCTGTGTTCTAATAAAGCTTTATTTACAAAAGCAGACAGCAGACGGAGTGCTGGCCCATGGATTAGGGAACGGGGGAACCTGCCTTGTCCTGCAGGTCACTGTTGGGCAGGTTAGCAGACACTCTCCAATTGATTTGTAAGTTGTTGTTGTTCAGTTGCCAGTTCAGTTCAGTTCAGTCACTCAGTCATGTCTGACTTGTTGCGACTCCATGGACTGTAGCACACCAGGCTTCCCTGTCCATCACCAACTCCCAGAATTGACTTAAACTCATGTCCATTGAGTTGGTGATGCCATCCAACCATCTATCCTCTGTCGTCCCCTAATTCTCCTGCCTTCAATCTTTCCCAGCATCAGGGTCTTTTCAAATGAGTCAGCTCTTTGCATCAGGTGGCCAAAGTATTGGAGTTTCAGCTTCAGCATCAGTCCTTCATGAATATTCAGGACTGATTTCTAAAGGAAATGGACTTAGGATGGGCTGGCTGGATCTCCTTGCAGTCCAAGGGACTCTCAAGAATCTTCTCCAACACCACAGTTCAAAGGCATCAGTTCTTTAGTGCTATCTCCTGTACTTTGTATGCTTCTCCTTGGAGGAGAGAGGAAGATAGAGAAAAGAAATAAGCACCCACTTCAGAATGTACCACCAACATCATGAGAGCTTGCTCGTTCACACTTACTAGGGAGTCAATGAAAAATTAGACCTCCTTCTAAATACTAAAAACTTGGACTATTCTCTTAGGATCCATCTATTTGAAGACACCTTGCCTCTTTTCACAGTTGTGAAATTTCATCCCTCTTACACCTAGAGTCTAAATCCATTATGATATTATGTTAACCTTCTCAGATGGTAAACCGTCTGCCTACAATGTGGGAGACCTGGGTTCAATCCCTCGGTTGGAAAGATCTCCTGGAGAAGGGAATGGCAACCCACTCCAGTATTCTTGCTGCCGCTCCCCCAAAAGTTAAACCACCAACATCATGAGAGCTTGCTCGTTCACACTTACTAGGGAGTCAATGAAAAATTAGACCTCCTTCTAAATACTAAAAACTTGGACTATTCTCTTAGGATCCATCTATTTGAAGACACCTTGCCTCTTTTCACAGTTGTGAAATTTCATCCCTCTTACACCTAGAGTCTAAATCCATTATGATATTATGTTAACCTTCTCAGATGGTAAACCGTCTGCCTACAATGTGGGAGACCTGGGTTCAATCCCTCGGTTGGAAAGATCTCCTGGAGAAGGGAATGGCGACCCACACCAGTATTCTTGCTGCCGCTCCCCCAAAAGTTATATATTAGGTAGTAAATAATTTTGCTCATCTGTAATTGGTAATACATGGATTAGTTGTGGGTAATAGATGAGCTTTCCAGGTGGCGTTAGTGATAAACAACCCACCTGCCAGTGCAGGAGACGTAAGAGACATGGGATCAATCCCAGGGTCAGAAAGAGCCCCTGAACGAGGGCATGGCAACCTACTCCAGTATTCTTGCCTGGAGAATCCCATGGACAGAGGTGTCTAGTGGTCTATGGTCCACAGGGTCAAAAAGAGTCAGACACGACTGAAATGACTGAGCACACAAACATGGCTGATAGATACTAGAAATCAAAGGTAGAATTTCCTGAAATAGAGATGAAAAATAACGGTCAATTAAGATAGACTTTTAAAAAGTTGAACGTAAATATCAAACCTAGGCCTAGAATGTCATCATCAAATGAGATCTTTATCATGTTAAGGTATGTTCTCTCTGTACCTACTGTGTTGACAGTTTTTATCATTAATGGATGTTGAATTTTGTTAAAAGGCTTTTTGGCATCTGTCAAAATGATTATATGATTTTTTTATTGTTTAATTGGTTAATGTGGTATTTCACATTGATGTGTTACATCATATTAATTTGCTGATATTGAACCATTCTTGCATTCTTGGGATAAATCCCAGTTGATCATCTGTTGGGGTCCAGCCCCAGTGGATCCAGGGTAATTCAAAGGGGAGACAGAGTAGGCGTCATAGGAAAGAACTTATTTAATTACAGATATAAGGAGAGATTAGAAAAAGATAGTGTAGTAGAAAATATTAGTGGAGAAAAAGGGTCTGAATAACTTGGTTTATGTGGAATACCAATAAAACTCCAAGACAAGGAATTTGCACCATCTACGTAGGCCACCAGCACCCACTTGAATAGCAGAGGGCACCCCACCCTGGGCACCCTCTCGCTTGGATCTTAGAAGCCAGGGCAAGTAACTAAACATGGCAAGCATCCATGCTCCAGATGGGAATTCAGCCAGAAGGAGAAAGAAAGAATGACACGGGAGAATCAGTCTTTTTAGAAACTGATCCGTTTTCTTTATTTTCAGGTTTGCTTATATACTTTTTGTTATACATAGGGATGAATACAGTCACACGGGGTCAGCAGACCTGACCCTTGTCAAAATCAAGTGCTTCATATAAAATTACACAGTCTTAGGGGTTTTACATCATCTTCTGGCCATGAGGCCTGCTGACATTGTATGGCCCTTTCTGATAATGGTCAGTCAACCAGAAAACTTATTTTTTCCAGGGGTGATTTTTTCTTAAACTAGGCGCCACCCTCCAAAGGTACCCGATAAAGTTGTATTCCTATAGGGTGAGGGTGCAGGGGGTTATAATCAAGAAAAGGAATTTACTTAGCCTAAAGTTTAATATGATTAATCTTAAAGGTTAATACTTATTTCTCCTATATGCTAGTTATATTCATTATAAGGGCAGGGAATATGGAGATTTAGCAGCAAATATTGGCTCAACAAATGAAAAACGCTTCACCAGTATAATTTCTAATCAACCCACTAATACTATACTAATAATTTTGTAACTTCTGAAAAGAATCTGTATATAGAAAGTTTAAAGCATCTTGTGCCTCTCACGGTTGGGAGGCTGTAAACAATCACATGTGGCCGGACGAACCTGCTCAGGCAGGCCAGAGAACCTTCAGAGGAGTTTGTAAGTTGAAACACTCTTGTCACGCCCAGGAATTTTTATAAACTTGGAGCTGTAAGTTAACTCCTTCTCCGAAAGAGGTAGTGAGGGGTCAGCCCCCCGTAAAGTCATAGGTATAGGTGAGAGCATAAAACAGTAAAATAGGCAGACTCTGGTTTCGAGGGTAGATGCTCGGGAACAGGGAGTCTCCTGAGGCTCAATCCCGCCTTTGGGTAATGTCAAGCCTCCTTCCTCATGACCTTTGCCATGGGCGGAGTTCCTCACGCTGGCTCCCGACAATTATGGTGTTTGATTCTTTTGATGTGTTGTTGAATTTGTTTTGCTGGTATTTAGTTTAGGATTTTTGTGTCTATGTTCATCAGTGACATTAGCTATTAATTTTCTTTTTTGTGTGGAACATCCTTTTCTTATTATTAATATAAAGGTGATAGTGGCCTTTAGAATAAGCTTGAAAGGATTCCTTTCTCTTCTAGTTTTTGGAATAGTTTGAGATGGATAGGTGTTAACTCTTCTTTAAATGTCTTATAGAGTTTTCCTGTGAAGCCTCCTGGTTCTGTACTTTCATTTGGTGGGGTTTATTATTATTATCACTGATTCAATTTCATTTCTTGCAATAAGTAGTTTGTATTTTGTATATTTTCCTGAAGTTTTTGGGAGATGTAAATTTCTAAGAATTTATTCATTTCTAATAGGCTGTCTATTTTATTGGCATATGATTGTTCATAATAATCTTTTATGATGCTTTCTGTTTATGTGGTGTTTCTTCTTTTAATTTTTCGTCTTTTATTTCTGATTTTATGTATTTGGGCCCTTTCTCTTTTTTCCTTGATAAATCTGACTATAGGTTTATTAATTTTGTTTATCTTTACAAAGGACCAGCTCTTAGTTTCATTGATGTTGTCTGTTTTTTTAGTCTCTATTTCATTTATTTTTGCTCTGATCTTTATGATTTTTTCCTTCTTTGGGTTTTGTTTTGTCTTCTTTTTGTAGTTCTTGCGGTGTAAGGTTAGATGGTTTTAGATTTTTCTTGTTTCCTGTGGTAGACATAGATTGCTATCAACTTTTTTCTTAGAAATGTTTTTGCCGGGTACCTTAGGGTTTTGTTTTTATTTTTGTTTTAATTGATGTATCGTTGATTATATGTCATGTAATTTTCAAGTGTACAGCATACTAATTCACAATTTCAAAATCTTTAAAGGTTATATTCCATTTATAGTTATTATTATATAAAATATCGGCTATATTCCCTGTGATATACAATATATCCTTGTAACTTATTTGTTTTATACATAGTAGTTTTGACCTCTTAATCTCCTATCCCTCTATTGTCCTTTGCACCATCTCTCTCCTGTACTGATAATCACTAATTTGTTCTCTGTACCTGTGTCTGTCTCTTTTACGATATGTTCACTAGTTTATTTTGAGATTCCACATATAAATGATATCTTACAGTATTTGTCTTTCTCCATCAAACTTATTTCACTTTCATGTTAGCTTAATACCTTGCAAGTCCATCCATGTTGTTATAAAAAGCAAAAGTTCATTCTTTTTTGTGGATGAGTAGTATTCCATTGTGTGTGTGTGTGTGTGTGTGTGTGTATGTGTGTGCACGCGTGCTCATGCATGTATGCACGCCACATCTTTATCCATTCATCTTTTGTGGATACTTAGGTAACTTCCAAACTTTGGCAGTCATAAATAATGCTATGAACTTTGAGGTGCATGTATCTTGCAGCTAAGTGTTTTCATTTTCTTTGGGTATATAACCAGAGTGTAATTGTGTGACCATATGGTAGTTCTGTTTTTAGTATTTTGAGAAACCTTCATACTATTTTCCATAGGGCCACACCAATTTACTTTCCCACCAGTGATATATGAGGGTTCCCTTTTCTGCACATCCTGCCAACGTTTCTAATTTGTGGTCTTTTTGATGATAGCCATTCTGAGAGGTATGAGGTTATATCACACTGTGGCTTTAATATCCGTTTCTCTGATGATTAGTAAAGTTAAATATCTTTTCATGTGTCATTGGCCATCTGTATGTATTCTTTGGGAAAATGTCTATTCAGTTCTGTCCATCCTATAATCAGGTTATTTGTTTTTTAGTATAAGCTGCTTCTATATTTTGAATATTAACCTCTTATTGATATCATTTGCAAATGTTTTCTCCCATTCAGCAGGTCATCTTTTTGCTCTGTCGACGCTTTTCTTTCCTGAGCAAAAGCTGAGTTTAATTAGATCTGATTTGTTTATCTTTGCTTTTGTTTCTTTTGCTTTTCGAGACAGACTCAAAAGCATTGTTATGATTTATGTCAGATTGTTCCAGCTATGTTTTCTTCTGGGAGTTTTATACATTTAAATCTTGAATCCATTTTGACTATTTTTGTGTGTGATGGTAGAGAATGTTCTAATGTCATTCTTTTACATGTAGCTGTTCAGTTTACATAGCACCACTTATTGAATAGATTGTCTTTTTTCTATTGCATATTCTTGCCTCCTTTGTCATAGATTAATTGACCATAAGTGTGTGGGGTTTATTTCTGAGCTCTCTGTTCTATTCAGTTGATTTATGCATCTGTTTTGTGCCAGTATCATGCTGTTTCGATTATTATAGTTTTTAATATAGTCTGAAAACAAAGGTCCGTCTAGTCAAGGCTATGGTTTTTCCAGTGGTCATGTATGGGTGTGAGAGTTGGACTGTGAAGAAGGCTGAGTGCTGAAGAATTGATGCTTTTGAACTGTGGTGTTGGAGTAGACTCTTGAGAGTCCCTTGGACTGCAAGGAGATCCAACCAGTCCATTCTGAAGGAGATCAACCTGGGATTTCTTTGGAAGGAATGATGCTAATGCTGAAACTCCAGTACTTTGGCTACCTCATGCAAAGAGTTGACTCACTGGAAAAGACTGATGCTGGGAGGGATTGCGGGCAGGAGGAGAAGGGGACGACAGAGGATGAGATGGCTGGATGGCATCACTGACTCGATGGACGTGAGTCTGAGTGAACTCTGGGAGTTGGTGATGGACAGGGAGGCCTGGTGTGCTGCGATTCATGGGGTCGCAAAGAGTTGGACACGACTGAGCGACTGAACTGAACTGAAGTCAGGGATCCAGATTCCTCTAGCTCTGTTTTTTCTCAAGATTGTTTAGGCTGTTGGAGTTCTTTTGTGTTGCCATAGAAAATTTTAAATTTGTTCTAGGTCTGTAAAGAATGTCCATGGTATTTTGATAGGGATTGCACTGAATCTATTCAGTGCTTTGGGTAGAATAGGCACAGAATGTTGTCATTTTAACAACATTAATTTTTCTAATCCATGAACACATTATATCTTCAATTTCTTTCATCAATGTCTTACAGCTTTCTGTCTTTTACCGCCTTAGATAGGTTTATTCCTGGTGTTTTATTATTTTTGATGTGATGCTAAATGGGATTATTTCCTTAATTTTTTTTCTGATCTTTTATTGTTAGTATATAAGAATCTAAGAAAGTTCTGTGTTTTAATTTTGTATCCTGCAACTTTACTGAATTCTTTGGTGAGCTCTAGGAGTTTTCTGATAGCACTTTTAAAATTTGCTGTGTATGTGCTAAGTTGCTCAGTGTGTCCAACTCTTTGTGACCCCATGAACTGTAGCCTGCCAGGCTCCTCTGTCCATGGTATTCTTCAGGTGAAGAATACTGGAATAGGTTGCCATTCCTTTCTCCAGGGGATCTTCCCAACCCAGGGGTCAAACTTGTGCCTCTTACCTCTCCTGCATTGGCAGTCAGGTTTTTTACCATTATTGCCACCTAGGAAATCTCATTGCTATGCACATTATCATTTAATCTACAAACAGTGACATTTCTATTTTCTTTCCAATTTAAATTCCATTTCTTATATAATTGCCATGGCTAGGACTTGCAAAACTTTGTTGAATGAAAGTGGTGAGAGTGGATATCTTTGTCTTGTTTCTGGTCTTAGAGGGAATGTTTTCTGCTTTTCACCATTGAGAATGATGTTGGCTATGAGTTTGTCACATATGGCCTTTATTATATTGAGATAAGCTCCCTGTATGGCCACTTTATGGAGAATTTTTATCATAAATGAGTATTCAATTCTGTCAAAAGCTTTTTCTGCATCTGTTGAGATTATTATATGGTTTTTATTCTGCAGTTTGGTAATGTCGTGTATCACACTGATTTGCAGAAATTGAATCTTTGCATTCCTGAGATAAATCCCACTTGATTATGGTGTATGATCCTTCTAATGTATTGTTGGATTCAGATCGCTAGTATTTTGTTGAGGAGTTTCGTGTCTGTGTTCATCAATGATATTGGCTTGTTTGTGATATCTTTGTCTGATTTTGGTGTCAGACTCCTTGTAGGAGTTTGGAAGTGTTCCTTCCTCTGCAGTTTTTTGGTATAGTTTCTAGAGAAATGGTATAAACCTTTTCTGAATGTTTGGTAGAATTTACTTTTGAAGCCATCCGGTCCTAGACTTTTGTTTGTTGGGAGTTTTAAAAAGTACTCATTCAGTTTCATTACTGATATTAGGTCTGTTCACATTTTCTGTTTCTTCCAAATTCAGTCTTGGGATAGTGTACCTTTCTAGAAACTTATTCACTTCTTCTCAGTTGTTCATTTTATTTGTTTATTGTAGTTTGTTAGGATCTTTTGTATTTCGGTGGTGTCTGTCGTAACTTCTTTTTCATTTCTGACCTGATTGACTTGGGCCTTCTGGATTTTTTCTCTTGATGAGTCTGGCTAAAGGTTTATCAATTTTGTTTACCTTTTCAGAGACCCAGCTCTTAGTTTCATAGATCTTTTTTTAAAGTTTCTGTTTTATTTATTTCTTCTCTAACCTATATGATTTCTTTCCTTCTACTAACTTTTGAATGTTTTCTCCTTTTTCTAGCTCCTTTGGGTATAAGGTTAGATTGTTTGAGAGTTGTCTTAGTTCCTGAGGGAAGCTTGTATCAGTATAAACGTCCGTCTAAAAACTGCTTTTGCTGCATCCCATAGATTTTGGATCATTTTGTTTTTATTTTCATTTATCTCCAGGCATTTTTTGATGCTTCTTTGATTTCATCAGTGATCCATTAGTTGTTTAGTAGCAGATATTTTAGCCTCCACGTGTTTGCTTTTTTTGCATTTTTTCTTGTAGTTGATTTCTGGTCTCATAGCATTGTGGTTAGAAAATATACTTGATATGATTTCAGTTTTCTTAAATTTACGGTGGCTTGTTTTGTGGTCTAACATGTGATCTGTCCTGAGAATGTTCCATGTGCACTTGAAAAGAAATGTGCATTATGCTGGTTTTGGATGGAATGTTTCATAAATCTATTAAGTACATCTGGTCTAATGTGTTGTTTAAGGCTGATGTTTCCGTATTGCTTTTCTGTGTAGATGATCTGTCTGTTGGTGTAAGTGGGATGTTAAAATGCCTTACTGTTATTACTGTTGCTTTCTCCCTTTATGTTGTTAATACTTGCTTTATGTATTTAAGTACCACATGTTGTTGTTCAGTTGCTAAGTCATATCCAACTCTTTGCAACCCCATGGACTGCAGCATGCCAAGCTTCCCTGTGCTTCACTTTCTCCTAGAGTTCACTCAAGTTCATGTACATGAGTCAGAGATGCTATCTAACCATCTCATCCACTGCCATCCCCTTCTCTCCTTTTGCCTTCAATCTTTCCTAGCATCAGGATCTTTTCCAATGAGTTGGCTCTTTAGATCAGGTGGCCGAAATTGTTAGAGCTTCAGCTTTAGCATCAGTCCTTCCAGTGAATATTCAGAATTTATTTCCTTTAGGATTGTCAGGTTTCATCTCCTTGCAAGTCCAGGGGACTCTGAAGAGTCTTCTTTAGCACCACAATTTGAAAGCATCAATTTTTTGGCACTCAGTCTCCTTTATGGTTCAGCTCTCATATCCATACACGACTACTGGAAAAATCATAGCTTTGATTATATGGACGTTTGTTAGCAAAGTGATGTCTCAGCTTTTTAATATGCTGTCTAGGTTTGTCATAGCTTTTCTTCCAAGGAACAAGCATCTTTTAATTTCATGGCTGCAGTCACTGTCTGCAGTGGTTTTGGAGCCCAAGAAAAGAAAATCTGTCACTGCTCCCACTTATTTCCCTTCTATTTGCCATGAAATAATGGGACAGGATGCCATCATCTTACGTTTTTCATGTTGTTTCAAATCAGCTTTTATACACTCTTCTTTCACCCTTATCAAGAGGCTCTTTAGTTCCTCTTCACTTTCTGCCATTAGAGTGTTATCATCCACATGTCTGTGGTTGTTGGTATTTCTCCCAGCCATCTTGATTCCAACTTGTGATTCTTCTAGTCCAGCATTTTGCATGATGTACTCTGCAGTTCAGTTCAGTTGCTCAGTCGTGTCCAACTCTTCGCGACCCCATGAATCGCAGCACGCCAGGCCTCCCTGTTCATTACCATCTCTTGGAGTTCACTCAGACTCACATTCATCGAGTCCGTGATGCCATCCAGCCATCTCATCCTCGGTCATCCTCTTCTCCTCCTGCCCGCAATCCCTCCCAGCATCAGAGTCTTTTCCGGTGAATCAGTTCTTTGTGTGAGGTAGCCAAAGTACTGGAGTTTCAGCTTTAGCATCATTCCTTCCAAAGAAATATTTTCCATGATCCAGCGGATGTTGGCAATTTGATCTCTGGTTCCTCTGCCTTTTCTAAAACCAGCTTGAACATCAGGGAGTTCATGGTTCACGTATTGCTGAAGCCTGACTTGGAGAATTTTGAGCATTACTTTACTAGCACGTGAGATGAGTGCAATTGTGTGGTAGTTGGAGCATTCTTTGGCATTGCCTTTCTTTGGAATTGGAATGAAAACTGACCTTTTCGAGTCCTGTAGCCACTGCTGAGTTTTCCAAATTTGCTGGCATATTGAGTGCAGCTCTTTCACATCATCATAGGAGAAGGCAATGGCACCCCACTCCATACTCTTGCCTGGAAAATCCCATGGACGGAGGAGCCTGGTGGGCTGCAGTCCACGGGGTCACTAAGAGTCAGACACGACTGAGCGACTTCACTTCACTTTTCACTTTCACTCTGCATATAAGTTAAACGAACAAGTGACAATATACAATTTTATTGTACTCCCTTCTCAATTTTGAACCAGTCTGTTGTTCCATGGCTGGTTCTAGCTGTTGCCTCTTGACCTGATGCAGTTTTCTTAGGAAGCAGATAAGGCAGTCTGTTATTCCCATGTCTTTAAGAGTTTTCCAGTTTGTAGTGATCCACACAGTCAAAGGCTTTTTTTGTAGTCAGTGAAGCAGAAGGAAGTGTTTTTCTGGAATTCCTTTGCTTTCTCTGTGATCCCACAGATGTTGGCATGTTTATATCTGGTTGTGTAGGAGATGTTCTAGGGGACCCAGCAGCAGTCTTGTGTCTGGTTACCAGCACTGTGTGTTACAAGGGTATGCCCTGTGTAGACTGGGGGCATCCTTCTGTTTTGACAGGGTCAGCTCCTGTGGGCACGCTGGCAGTCAGGGCAGGTTCCCGCGCTGGTTGACTGTGAGCCTGTGCCTCACAGGTGGCTCTAGGCCTGCTGGACAGGAGAGTAGGCTTCCTGTGCATTTGGCTGCGTGGCACAGGGTTGCACCGGCCTGCTGCCAGCCTGCTGGTGGGTGAGGCTGGGACTCTACATTGCTGGCTGTGCAGCTGGGAAGCTTGTGGCTAATGCTGGCCTGCTGGAGTATGGGGCTTTGACCTTGGTGTTAATAAGCTAGCAGGAAGAGACCAAAATGGAGCTTTGCCAGAGCCCGTGTTAACATAGTAGAATGAGCTCTCCCAAGTGGCTGTTGCCAGCACTTCTTTTCCTGAGGGCAGTTCCAATTGCTTCCTGCATATTTAGGTGGCTCTCTAAGATTAACAAGTGTGTTGGACCCAGCCCCCCTTTCAGACTACTGCCTCTGGACAGGAAATTGGAGTGTGTGAGAACTTTGCTTATACTTTTGAAGAGTCAAGTTCGTTTCCTACTGCCCTCCAGCTCTCCCAGATAGAAGACCTACTGGTTTTCAAAGCCTGATATTCTCGGCACTCATCTTTGCAGTACAGAACTCCTGGGCTCAGCCCCCTTGCTCCTTGGGAAAACCTCTGAATGTGATACTCCTCCTGTTTTTGGTGCCTGACATAGGGGTATGGGTCCTGACTATCTTGTCTCTGCCCCTGATCTGTCTCAATGTGCTTCTTCCTGTCTTTTTTTTTTGTAGAAAATCTTTTCTGTAAAACTTTAGGTCTTTCTTATAGATAACTTGTTCAGTAAAGAACTGTCATTTTGGTGTGTCTGGGGGGATGGGTTTAGGGTCTTTTTATTCCCCTATCTTGGACACATATTGACACTCTATTCTCTTTATCCTTGCACTACTACTTTACTGAGAAGACAAAAAATTTACTTCACTAAAATATGGTTGAGTTGATGGGTTTGTGGAAAATGTAGTTTTTATGTTGCCATTCTTTGTCTACTTTCACATGTGGAAAAACCACTTGTAGTCAAAATATCTGTAACAGCAGTTTTTAATCTCATCCATTTTGTGGATCTCTGTTCAGTTTTATACTTATTAATAAAAATACAAAATTAATTGATCACAACATTTAGGTTTTTTTTTTTCCAGAATCTGGAAAATTTCTTGAAGATTAGATCCCCTTTTAATAAATTATTTTACAAATATTTTCTTCTTTTATCATAAATACCTATATTGAGTAGTAATGAAAGTGGAAAAGGAATTAACAGCTGATTGGTAAGACAGTCCTCACTTTCTGACTTCTTAAATCTCTGCAGCTTACAACTCAAAATTTACAGAAGCACTTGACTGAAATATGCTCTCATTTTTTAAGTTAATAATGCAAAGCATTTCTTTAGGTAGGATGATTGCGTTTTCACCTTTTCTTTAATCTGTTATTTCATAGTCCATGTTTTATTTAATTTACTTGTAAAGCAGTTGCTATATAAAGTTTATCTTTTACCTGAAGTAAATTGCTTTTGTTGTGAAGACAGTGGGCATCCCTTGTGGCTCAGCTGGTGAAGAATCCATCTGCAGTGAAGGAGGCCTGAGTTCGATCCCTGGGTTGGGAAGATCCCCTGGAGAAGGGAAAGGCTACTCACTTCAGTATTCTGGCTTGGAGAATTCCATGGACTGTATAGTCCATGGGGTCGCAAACTCAGACACGACTGAGTGACTTTCACGTCACTTTATGAGGATCCCATACTTTCCTTTTTTCCTGTTGTTGCCAAATCTTTTCATAGCGGCTTCCCTGGTGGCTCAGATGGTAAAGAATCCGCCTGCAGTGCAGGAGATCTGGGTTCGATTCCTGGATTGCGAAGATTCCCTGGAGAAGGGAAGGCTCTTCACTCCAGTATGGTGGCCTAGAGAATTTCATGGACAGAGCCGCCTGGCAGGCTACAAGTCCATGAGTTCACAAAGAGTCAGACACAACTGAGTGACTTAAAAAAAAAAAAATGTACACGCACACACACACATGTATGTGTGTGTATATATATAAAAGTTTATCTTTTACCTAAAGTAAGTTGTTTCTGTCTTTTAAGAGGAGCCATACTTTATTTTTCTCCCCGTTGCTGACAAATCTTTTCATGGAAGTTATAAGAGAATTTCATGGACAGAGCCGCCTGGCAGGCTACAAGTCCATGAGTTCACAAAGAGTCAGACACAACTGAGTGACTTAAAAAAAATATATATATACACGCACACACACACATGTATGTGTGTGTGTATATATAAAAGTTTATCTTTTACCTAAAGTAAGTTGTTTCTGTCTTTTAAGAGGAGCCATACTTTATTTTTCTCCCCGTTGCTGACAAATCTTTTCATGGAAGTTATGTTTATCATTTATCTTTTAAGTCAGTGCCTATATTAAAGCTTGATATTTTATTAACAATGTGAGTAAACGTGCCCTGTGGACCCTGCACACTCTTCCATGTGTCGTTAGGTCTTAAACACTGCTACGTGTGCCACATGGGTATGCCTGCTAGGGCTGCTGTAACAGTACCGTAAACTGGGTGTCTTAACCAATAACGTTTATTTCTCACAGCTCTAAAGCTAGAAATCCATGATCAGGGTATCAGCAGTCAGTTTCTTCTAAGGTCTCTCTCTTGGCTTGTCTTCCTTCAGTATCTGTACGTGGTTATTTCCTCTGTCTATCTGTGTCTTAATTTTTTTTTCTTAGAAGAGTACCAGTTATGTTGGATTAGGGCCCACCCTAGTGACATCATTTAACTTAATTATCTTTTTAAAGATCTTGTCTGCAAATGCGGTCATATTCTGAGATAACTTGGATTCGGACTTGAACCTATGAGTTTGGGGGAGGTTGCATACCCAGCTGAGCCTGTAACACGTGATCAGTTCTCAGGAAGCCCTGGAGATGTCTTACTCCTATTCAGTATGTATGGGAGATTATTGTCTCTACATAGTCAGTCTCTGTTTATTAAACCATTGCTCCAGGTCTCAGCTTTTCTGATCTGGTTTTATATTCAGTCTGGCCTTCAGATCATGTGTACAGTGTATCAAGATCTAGAATCATCTAGATCTTGTGATGGAACTTGAAGTCACAAAGTTGAAGTCTCTTCCACTGAGGAGGTTCCTACTTGTGTTCTGGAAAGAGCTCTTTATGTTTGGCATGAAGCAGCTTGTTGGAGAGAAACTGAACAAAATAAAAACCTTATAGATTTTCTGATATATGTACCTGCCATGTATTTTTCAGCTCATGTACAGAAGTCAGTGTTGACATTAGAATGTGGCCGGTGTTAGGTTTCTGCTGCTATCATGACAGATTATTACAAACTTAGTGGCTTAAAACAGCACGAATATGTGACCTTATAGTGCTAGAGGGCACAAGTCTCAAAAGGCTAAAATCGTGAAAGACGTCCGCAGGCTGAGTTCCACACCCTGTCTTTTCCGACTTGTAGAGGCTGCATCTTTTCCTTGGTTTGTGGCCCCCTTTATCTGTTTTCAAAACTGGCAGTGTAGTGTTGCTCTGACTCTGCTCCTGCCGTCACATTTCTTTTTCAGACTACAGCCAGAAAAGGTTTTCTCACTTTTAAGGACTCGCCCTTCGTCACATCTACAACGTCTTATGCCACATAAGGTCGTATGTTTGCAGGTTTGTGGGGAGGAGCACTTCACTACTCTGTCTACCACGTGGTCCCAGCTAGATTGTCAGTATCTCTCTCTCAAGCCTCCTCACTTTTTATCTTTGTCCTTTCGTATTATGCTTGCCACTTCAGATAACTGATTCTGCATTTGAATGACTCCTAATCATTATCGTAAAGTCAGAGAAGAGAAGATAATCCTCGCTGCCTGACTTGGTTTGTATTGTCACAAGGTTACTTTTCCACTGTCTCCTCTTAGCTCACCCTCTCTAAATTAGTGTGACAATCGGTTATATCAAGGATTTATTTATCTGTTTTCTGAAGCACAACACTGATGCCTTAGGAAGGAGAATGGGGATTTCAGTTTGGTTTTGTATGCACTATAAGTCTCAGGAATTCCTTGCAGTGTGGGATATATCTTAGAAATGCCTGTTATATAAACTAAAATTAAAAAAAAATTTACCTGAGATGGGAACTTTTAGGGAAGTAGAATACTTTTATTTTAGCTTAATAATTTAAATGGTTCTCAGTGTATGTCTCTTGAATGTTCAGTTCAGAATTAATGAGGGGATGTGTTAAGAAAGCAAAATCCTGGGCTCTGATTCAGACTTACTGAATCACAGTCAAATTTTAGTCATTTTTATTTCCACAGCTTTTTAACATTTCATGCCAGCTCATATGCATGCTGACACTTTAAGTATTGCTTTAGAGTCTTGATGACCACTGGCAATTAGATTGCTTAATCATATCGATGGCATGAAACAGCAAAACAACAAAAATTTTATATAATTTCTTTGCAGAATTCG